>CM057797.1:14664978-14783622 GCA_030145905.1 Populus davidiana
ACACGGCGACAGCGTCCGGTCGGGGCAATTCCAACGGCTCGGACAGAGTAGCGGCTCAGTTTCCGGAGGCTGTTTTCCATGGAGACGCGTTGAATCGGTACGACACGGCGACAGCGTCCGGTCGGGGCAATTCCAACGGCTCGGCCAGAGTAGCTGCTCGAAAGGTCCGTATCTATAGATCCGACCGTTGGATCGCGCTCAAATTGTTTCACGAGTTTCTGGAGGCTGTATTCCATGGAGACGCGTTGAATCGGTACGACACGGCGACAGCGTCCGGTCGGGGCAATTCCACCGGCTCGGCCGGAGGAGCTGCTCGAAAGGTCCGTATCTATAGATCCGACCGTTGGATCGCGTTCAAATGTTTTCACGAGTTTCTGGAGGCTGTATTCCATTGAGACGCGTTGAATCGGTACGACACGGCGATAGCGTCCGGTCGGGGCAATTCCAACGGCTCGGCCAGAGTAGCTGCTCGGAAGGTCCGTATCTATAGATCCGACCGTTGGATCGCGCTCAAATTTTTTCACGAGTTTTCGAAGGCTGTTTTCCATGGAGAAGCCTTGAATCGGTACGGCACAGCTACAGGGTCCGGTCGGGGTCATTCCACCGGCTCGGCCAGAGTAGCAGCTCCAAAGGTCCGTATCTATAGATCCGACCGTTGGATCGCGCTCAAATTTTTTCACGAGTTTCCGGAGGCTGTTTTCCATGGAGACGCGTTGAATCGGTACGACTCGGCGACAGCGTCCGGTTGGTGTCATTCCACCGGATCGGCCAGAGTAGGGGCTCAAAAGGTCCGTATCTATAGATCCGACCGTTGGATCGCGTTCAAATGTTTTCACGAGTTTCTGGAGGCTGTATTCCATGGAGACGCGTTGAATCGGTACGACACGGCGACAGGGTCCGGTCAGGGCAATTCCAACGGCTCGGCCAGAGTAGCTGCTCGAAAGGTCCGTATCTATAGATCCGACCGTTTGATCGCGCTCAAATTTTTTCACGAGTTTCCGGAGGCTGTTTTCCATGGAGACGCGTTGAATCGGTACGGCACAGCTACAGGGTCCGGTCGGGGTCAATTCCACTGGCTCGGCCAGAGGAGTTGCTCGAAAGGTCCGTATCTATAGATCCGACCGTTGGATCGCGCTCAAATGTTTTCACGAGTTTACGGAGGCTGTATTCCATGGAGACGCGTTGCATCGGTACGACACGGCGACAGCGTCCGGTTGGTGTCATTCCACCGGATCGGCCAGAGTAGGGGCTCAAAAGGTCCGTATCTATAGATCCGACCGTTGGATCGCGTTCCAATGTTTTCACGAGTTTACGGAGGCTGTATTCCATGGAGACGCGTTGAATCGGTACGACACGGCGACAGCGTCCGGTCGGGGCAATTCCACCGGCTCGGCCAGAGGAGCTGCTCGAAAGGTCCGTATCTATAGATCCGAGCGTTGGATCGCACTCAAATTGTTTCACGAGTTTCCGAAGGCTGTTTTCCATGGAGACGCGTTGAATCGGTACGACACGGCGACAGCGTCCGGTCGGGGCAATTCCAACGGCTCGGACAGAGTAGCGGCTCAGTTTCCGGAGGCTGTTTTCCATGGAGACGCGTTGAATCGGTACGACACGGCGACAGCGTCCGGTCGGGGCAATTCCAACGGCTCGGCCAGAGTAGCTGCTCGAAAGGTCCGTATCTATAGATCCGACCGTTGGATCGCGCTCAAATTGTTTCACGAGTTTCTGGAGGCTGTATTCCATGGAGACGCGTTGAATCGGTACGACACGGCGACAGCGTCCGGTCGGGGCAATTCCACCGGCTCGGCCGGAGGAGCTGCTCGAAAGGTCCGTATCTATAGATCCGACCGTTGGATCGCGTTCAAATGTTTTCACGAGTTTCTGGAGGCTGTATTCCATTGAGACGCGTTGAATCGGTACGACACGGCGATAGCGTCCGGTCGGGGCAATTCCAACGGCTCGGCCAGAGTAGCTGCTCGGAAGGTCCGTATCTATAGATCCGACCGTTGGATCGCGCTCAAATTTTTTCACGAGTTTTCGGAGGCTGTTTTCCATGGAGAAGCCTTGAATCGGTACGGCACAGCTACAGGGTCCGGTCGGGGTCATTCCACGGGCTCGGCCAGAGTAGCAGCTCCAAAGGTCCGTATCTATAGATCCGACCGTTGGATCGCGCTCAAATTTTTTCACGAGTTTCCGGAGGCTGTTTTCAATGGAGACGCGTTGAATCGGTACGACTCGGCGACAGCGTCCGGTTGGTGTCATTCCACCGGATCGGCCAGAGTAGGGGCTCAAAAGGTCCGTATCTATAGATCCGACCGTTGGATCGCGTTCAAATGTTTTCACGAGTTTCTGGAGGCTGTATTCCATTGAGACGCGTTGAATCGGTACGACACGGCGACAGCGTCCGGTCGGGGCAATTCCACCGGCCCGGCCAGAGGAGCTGCTCGAAAGGTCCGTATCTATAGATCCGACCGTTGGATCGCGCTCAAATTTTTTCACGAGTTTCCGGAGGCTGTTTTCCATGGAGACGCGTTGAATCGGTACGGCACAGCTACAGGGTCCGGTCGGGGTCAATTCCACCGGCTCGGCCAGAGGAGCTGCTCGAAAGGTCCGTATCTATAGATCCGACCGTTGGATCGCGCTCAAATTTTTTCACGAGTTTACGGAGGCTGTATTCCATGGAGACGCTTTGCATCGGTACGACACGGCGACAACGTCCGGTTGGTGTCATTCCACCGGATCGGCCAGAGTAGGGGCTCAAAAGGTCCGTATCTATAGATCCGACCGTTGGATCGCGTTCAAATGTTTTCACGAGTTTACGGAGGCTGTATTCCATGGAGACGCGTTGAATCGGTACGACACGGCGACAGCGTCCGGTCGGGGCAATTCCACCGGCTCGGCCAGAGGAGCTGCTCGAAAGGTCCGTATCTATAGATCCGACCGTTGGATCGCGCTCAAATTTTTTCACGAGTTTCCGGAGGCTGTTTTCCATGGAGACGCGTTGAATCGGTACGACACGGCGACAACGTCCGGTCGGGGCAATTCCAACGGCTCGGATAGAGTAGCGGCTCAGTTTCCGGAGGCTGTTTTCCATGGAGACGCGTTGAATCGGTACGACACGGCGACAGCGTCCGGTCGGGGCAATTCCAACGGCTCGGCCAGAGTAGCTGCTCGAAAGGTCCGTATCTATAGATCCGACCTTTGGATGGCGCTCAAATTTTTTCACGAGTTTCCGGAGGCTGTTTTCCATGGAGTCGCGTTGAATCGGTACGACTCGGCGACAGCGTCCGGTTGGTGTCATTCCAACGGCTCTGCCAGAGTAGCTGCTCGAAAGGTCCGTATCTATAGATCCGACCGTTGGATGGCGCTCAAATTTGTTCACGAGTTTCCGAAGGTTGTTTTCCATGGAGACGCGTTGAATCGGTACGACATGGCGACAGCGTCCGGTCGGGGCAATTCCAACGGCTCTGCCAGAGTAGCTGCTCGAAAGGTCCGTATCTATAGATCCGACCGTTGGATGGCGCTCAAATTTTTTCACGAGTTTCCGGAGGCTGTTTTCCATGGAGTCGCGTTGAATCGGTACGACTCGGCGACATCGTCCGGTTGGTGTCATTCCACCGGATCGGCCAGAGTAGGGGCTCAAAAGGTCCGTATCTATAGATCCGACCGTTGGATCGCGTTCAAATGTTTTCACGAGTTTCCGGAGGCTGTTTTCCATGGAGACGCGTTGAATCGGTACGACACGGCGACAACGTCCGGTCGGGGCAATTCCAACGGCTCGGCCAGAGTAGCTGCTCGAAAGGTCCGTATCTATAGATCCGACCGTTGGATCGCGCTCAATTTTTTTCACGAGTTTCCAAGCCTGTTTTCCATGGAGTCGCGTTGAATCGGTACGACTCGGTGACAGCGTCCGGTCGGGGCAATTCCACCGGCTCGCCCAGAGTAGCTGTTCGAAAGGTCCGTATCTATAGATCCGACCGTTGGATCGCGCTCAAATTTTTTCACGAGTTTCCGGAGGCTGTTTTCAATGGAGACGCGTTGAATCCGTACGACTCGGCGACAGCGTCCGGTTGGTGTCATTCCACCGGATCGGCCAGAGTAGGGGCTCAAAAGGTCCGTATCTATAGATCCGACCGTTGGATCGCGTTCAAATGTTTTCACGAGTTTCTGGAGGCTGTATTCCATTGAGACGCGTTGAATCGGTACGACACGGCGACAGCGTCCGGTCGGGGCAATTCCACCGGCCCGGCCAGAGGAGCTGCTCGAAAGGTCCGTATCTATAGATCCGACCGTTGGATCGCGCTCAAATTTTTTCACGAGTTTCCGGAGGCTGTTTTCCATGGAGACGCGTTGAATCGGTACGGCACAGCTACAGGGTCCGGTCGGGTCAATTCCACCGGCTCGGCCAGAGGAGCTGCTCGAAAGGTCCGTATCTATAGATCCGACCGTTGGATCGCGCTCAAATTTTTTCACGAGTTTACGGAGGCTGTATTCCATGGAGACGCATTGCATCGGTACGACACGGCGACAACGTCCGGTTGGTGTCATTCCACCGGATCGGCCAGAGTAGGGGCTCAAAAGGTCCGTATCTATAGATCCGACCGTTGGATCGCGTTCAAATGTTTTCACGAGTTTACGGAGGCTGTATTCCATGGAGACGCGTTGAATCGGTACGACACGGCGACAGCGTCCGGTCGGGGCAATTCCACCGGCTCGGCCAGAGGAGCTGCTCGAAAGGTCCGTATCTATAGATCCGACCGTTGGATCGCGCTCAAATTTTTTCACGAGTTTCCGGAGGCTGTTTTCCATGGAGACGCGTTGAATCGGTACGACACGGCGACAACGTCCGGTCGGGGCAATTCCAACGGCTCGGATAGAGTAGCGGCTCAGTTTCCGGAGGCTGTTTTCCATGGAGACGCGTTGAATCGGTACGACACGGCGACAGCGTCCGGTCGGGGCAATTCCAACGGCTCGGCCAGAGTAGCTGCTCGAAAGGTCCGTATCTATAGATCCGACCTTTGGATGGCGCTCAAATTTTTTCACGAGTTTCCGGAGGCTGTTTTCCATGGAGTCGCGTTGAATCGGTACGACTCGGCGACAGCGTCCGGTTGGTGTCATTCCAACGGCTCTGCCAGAGTAGCTGCTCGAAAGGTCCGTATCTATAGATCCGACCGTTGGATGGCGCTCAAATTTGTTCACGAGTTTCCGAAGGTTGTTTTCCATGGAGACGCGTTGAATCGGTACGACATGGCGACAGCGTCCGGTCGGGGCAATTCCAACGGCTCTGCCAGAGTAGCTGCTCGAAAGGTCCGTATCTATAGATCCGACCGTTGGATGGCGCTCAAATTTTTTCACGAGTTTCCGGAGGCTGTTTTCCATGGAGTCGCGTTGAATCGGTACGACTCGGCGACATCGTCCGGTTGGTGTCATTCCACCGGATCGGCCAGAGTAGGGGCTCAAAAGGTCCGTATCTATAGATCCGACCGTTGGATCGCGTTCAAATGTTTTCACGAGTTTCCGGAGGCTGTTTTCCATGGAGACGCGTTGAATCGGTACGACACGGCGACAACGTCCGGTCGGGGCAATTCCAACGGCTCGGCCAGAGTAGCTGCTCGAAAGGTCCGTATCTATAGATCTGACCGTTGGATCGCGCTCAATTTTTTTCACGAGTTTCCAAGCCTGTTTTCCATGGAGTCGCGTTGAATCGGTACGACTCGGTGACAGCGTCCGGTCGGGGCAATTCCACCGGCTCGCCCAGAGTAGCTGTTCGAAAGGTCCGTATCTATAGATCCGACCGTTGGATCGCGCTCAAATTTTTTCACGAGTTTCCGGAGGCTGTTTTCAATGGAGACGCGTTGAATCGGTACGACTCGGCGACAGCGTCCGGTTGGTGTCATTCCACCGGATCGGCCAGAGTAGGGGCTCAAAAGGTCCGTATCTATAGATCCGACCGTTGGATCGCGTTCAAATGTTTTCACGAGTTTCTGGAGGCTGTATTCCATTGAGACGCGTTGAATCGGTACGACACGGCGACAGCGTCCGGTCGGGGCAATTCCACCGGCCCGGCCAGAGTAGCTGCTCGAAAGGTCCGTATCTATAGATCCGACCGTTGGATCGCGCTCAAATTTTTTCACGAGTTTCCGGAGGCTGTTTTCCATGGAGACGCGTTGAATCGGTACGGCACAGCTACAGGGTCCGGTCGGGGTCAATTCCACCGGCTCGGCCAGAGGAGCTGCTCGAAAGGTCCGTATCTATAGATCCGACCGTTGGATCGCGCTCAAATTTTTTCACGAGTTTACGGAGGCTGTATTCCATGGAGACGCATTGCATCGGTACGACACGGCGACAACGTCCGGTTGGTGTCATTCCACCGGATCGGCCAGAGTAGGGGCTCAAAAGGTCCGTATCTATAGATCCGACCGTTGGATCGCGTTCAAATGTTTTCACGAGTTTACGGAGGCTGTATTCCATGGAGACGCGTTGAATCGGTACGACACGGCGACAGCGTCCGGTCGGGGCAATTCCACCGGCTCGGCCAGAGGAGCTGCTCGAAAGGTCCGTATCTATAGATCCGACCGTTGGATCGCGCTCAAATTTTTTCACGAGTTTCCGGAGGCTGTTTTCCATGGAGACGCGTTGAATCGGTACGACACGGCGACAACGTCCGGTCGGGGCAATTCCAACGGCTCGGATAGAGTAGCGGCTCAGTTTCCGGAGGCTGTTTTCCATGGAGACGCGTTGAATCGGTACGACACGGCGACAGCGTCCGGTCGGGGCAATTCCAACGGCTCGGCCAGAGTAGCTGCTCGAAAGGTCCGTATCTATAGATCCGACCTTTGGATGGCGCTCAAATTTTTTCACGAGTTTCCGGAGGCTGTTTTCCATGGAGTCGCGTTGAATCGGTACGACTCGGCGACAGCGTCCGGTTGGTGTCATTCCAACGGCTCTGCCAGAGTAGCTGCTCGAAAGGTCCGTATCTATAGATCCGACCGTTGGATGGCGCTCAAATTTGTTCACGAGTTTCCGAAGGTTGTTTTCCATGGAGACGCGTTGAATCGGTACGACATGGCGACAGCGTCCGGTCGGGGCAATTCCAACGGCTCTGCCAGAGTAGCTGCTCGAAAGGTCCGTATCTATAGATCCGACCGTTGGATGGCGCTCAAATTTTTTCACGAGTTTCCGGAGGCTGTTTTCCATGGAGTCGCGTTGAATCGGTACGACTCGGCGACATCGTCCGGTTGGTGTCATTCCACCGGATCGGCCAGAGTAGGGGCTCAAAAGGTCCGTATCTATAGATCCGACCGTTGGATCGCGTTCAAATGTTTTCACGAGTTTCCGGAGGCTGTTTTCCATGGAGACGCGTTGAATCGGTACGACACGGCGACAACGTCCGGTCGGGGCAATTCCAACGGCTCGGCCAGAGTAGCTGCTCGAAAGGTCCGTATCTATAGATCCGACCGTTGGATCGCGCTCAATTTTTTTCACGAGTTTCCAAGCCTGTTTTCCATGGAGTCGCGTTGAATCGGTACGACTCGGTGACAGCGTCCGGTCGGGGCAATTCCACCGGCTCGCCCAGAGTAGCTGTTCGAAAGGTCCGTATCTATAGATCCGACCGTTGGATCGCGCTCAAATTTTTTCACGAGTTTCCGGAGGCTGTTTTCAATGGAGACGCGTTGAATCGGTACGACTCGGCGACAGCGTCCGGTTGGTGTCATTCCACCGGATCGGCCAGAGTAGGGGCTCAAAAGGTCCGTATCTATAGATCCGACCGTTGGATCGCGTTCAAATGTTTTCACGAGTTTCTGGAGGCTGTATTCCATTGAGACGCGTTGAATCGGTACGACACGGCGACAGCGTCCGGTCGGGGCAATTCCACCGGCCCGGCCAGAGGAGCTGCTCGAAAGGTCCGTATCTATAGATCCGACCGTTGGATCGCGCTCAAATTTTTTCACGAGTTTCCGGAGGCTGTTTTCCATGGAGACGCGTTGAATCGGTACGGCACAGCTACAGGGTCCGGTCGGGGTCAATTCCACCGGCTCGGCCAGAGGAGCTGCTCGAAAGGTCCGTATCTATAGATCCGACCGTTGGATCGCGCTCAAATTTTTTCACGAGTTTACGGAGGCTGTATTCCATGGAGACGCATTGCATCGGTACGACACGGCGACAACGTCCGGTTGGTGTCATTCCACCGGATCGGCCAGAGTAGGGGCTCAAAAGGTCCGTATCTATAGATCCGACCGTTGGATCGCGTTCAAATGTTTTCACGAGTTTACGGAGGCTGTATTCCATGGAGACGCGTTGAATCGGTACGACACGGCGACAGCGTCCGGTCGGGGCAATTCCACCGGCTCGGCCAGAGGAGCTGCTCGAAAGGTCCGTATCTATAGATCCGACCGTTGGATCGCGCTCAAATTTTTTCACGAGTTTCCGGAGGCTGTTTTCCATGGAGACGCGTTGAATCGGTACGACACGGCGACAACGTCCGGTCGGGGCAATTCCAACGGCTCGGATAGAGTAGCGGCTCAGTTTCCGGAGGCTGTTTTCCATGGAGACGCGTTGAATCGGTACGACACGGCGACAGCGTCCGGTCGGGGCAATTCCAACGGCTCGGCCAGAGTAGCTGCTCGAAAGGTCCGTATCTATAGATCCGACCTTTGGATGGCGCTCAAATTTTTTCACGAGTTTCCGGAGGCTGTTTTCCATGGAGTCGCGTTGAATCGGTACGACTCGGCGACAGCGTCCGGTTGGTGTCATTCCAACGGCTCTGCCAGAGTAGCTGCTCGAAAGGTCCGTATCTATAGATCCGACCGTTGGATGGCGCTCAAATTTGTTCACGAGTTTCCGAAGGTTGTTTTCCATGGAGACGCGTTGAATCGGTACGACATGGCGACAGCGTCCGGTCGGGGCAATTCCAACGGCTCTGCCAGAGTAGCTGCTCGAAAGGTCCGTATCTATAGATCCGACCGTTGGATGGCGCTCAAATTTTTTCACGAGTTTCCGGAGGCTGTTTTCCATGGAGTCGCGTTGAATCGGTACGACTCGGCGACATCGTCCGGTTGGTGTCATTCCACCGGATCGGCCAGAGTAGGGGCTCAAAAGGTCCGTATCTATAGATCCGACCGTTGGATCGCGTTCAAATGTTTTCACGAGTTTCCGGAGGCTGTTTTCCATGGAGACGCGTTGAATCGGTACGACACGGCGACAACGTCCGGTCGGGGCAATTCCAACGGCTCGGCCAGAGTAGCTACTCGAAAGGTCCGTATCTATAGATCCGACCGTTGGATCGCGCTCAATTTTTTTCACGAGTTTCCAAGCCTGTTTTCCATGGAGTCGCGTTGAATCGGTACGACTCGGTGACAGCGTCCGGTCGGGGCAATTCCACCGGCTCGCCCAGAGTAGCTGTTCGAAAGGTCCGTATCTATAGATCCGACCGTTGGATCGCGCTCAAATTTTTTCACGAGTTTCCGGAGGCTGTTTTCAATGGAGACGCGTTGAATCGGTACGACTCGGCGACAGCGTCCGGTTGGTGTCATTCCACCGGATCGGCCAGAGTAGGGGCTCAAAAGGTCCGTATCTATAGATCCGACCGTTGGATCGCGTTCAAATGTTTTCACGAGTTTCTGGAGGCTGTATTCCATTGAGACGCGTTGAATCGGTACGACACGGCGACAGCGTCCGGTTGGGGCAATTCCACCGGCCCGGCCAGAGGAGCTGCTCGAAAGGTCCGTATCTATAGATCCGACCGTTGGATGGCGCTCAAATTTTTTCACGAGTTTCCGGAGGCTGTTTTCCATGGAGTCGCGTTGAATCGGTACGACTCGGCGACATCGTCCGGTTGGTGTCATTCCACCGGATCGGCCAGAGTAGGGGCTCAAAAGGTCCGTATCTATAGATCCGACCGTTGGATCGCGTTCAAATGTTTTCACGAGTTTCCGGAGGCTGTTTTCCATGGAGACGCGTTGAATCGGTACGACACGGCGACAACGTCCGGTCGGGGCAATTCCAACGGCTCGGCCAGAGTAGCTGCTCGAAAGGTCCGTATCTATAGATCCGACCGTTGGATCGCGCTCAATTTTTTTCACGAGTTTCCAAGCCTGTTTTCCATGGAGTCGCGTTGAATCGGTACGACTCGGTGACAGCGTCCGGTCGGGGCAATTCCACCGGCTCGCCCAGAGTAGCTGTTCGAAAGGTCCGTATCTATAGATCCGACCGTTGGATCGCGCTCAAATTTTTTCACGAGTTTCCGGAGGCTGTTTTCAATGGAGACGCGTTGAATCGGTACGACTCGGCGACAGCGTCCGGTTGGTGTCATTCCACCGGATCGGCCAGAGTAGGGGCTCAAAAGGTCCGTATCTATAGATCCGACCGTTGGATCGCGTTCAAATGTTTTCACGAGTTTCTGGAGGCTGTATTCCATTGAGACGCGTTGAATCGGTACGACACGGCGACAGCGTCCGGTCGGGGCAATTCCACCGGCCCGGCCAGAGGAGCTGCTCGAAAGGTCCGTATCTATAGATCCGACCGTTGGATCGCGCTCAAATTTTTTCACGAGTTTCCGGAGGCTGTTTTCCATGGAGACGCGTTGAATCGGTACGGCACAGCTACAGGGTCCGGTCGGGGTCAATTCCACCGGCTCGGCCAGAGGAGCTGCTCGAAAGGTCCGTATCTATAGATCCGACCGTTGGATCGCGCTCAAATTTTTTCACGAGTTTACGGAGGCTGTATTCCATGGAGACGCATTGCATCGGTACGACACGGCGACAACGTCCGGTTGGTGTCATTCCACCGGATCGGCCAGAGTAGGGGCTCAAAAGGTCCGTATCTATAGATCCGACCGTTGGATCGCGTTCAAATGTTTTCACGAGTTTACGGAGGCTGTATTCCATGGAGACGCGTTGAATCGGTACGACACGGCGACAGCGTCCGGTCGGGGCAATTCCACCGGCTCGGCCAGAGGAGCTGCTCGAAAGGTCCGTATCTATAGATCCGACCGTTGGATCGCGCTCAAATTTTTTCACGAGTTTCCGGAGGCTGTTTTCCATGGAGACGCGTTGAATCGGTACGACACGGCGACAACGTCCGGTCGGGGCAATTCCAACGGCTCGGATAGAGTAGCGGCTCAGTTTCCGGAGGCTGTTTTCCATGGAGACGCGTTGAATCGGTACGACACGGCGACAGCGTCCGGTCGGGGCAATTCCAACGGCTCGGCCAGAGTAGCTGCTCGAAAGGTCCGTATCTATAGATCCGACCTTTGGATGGCGCTCAAATTTTTTCACGAGTTTCCGGAGGCTGTTTTCCATGGAGTCGCGTTGAATCGGTACGACTCGGCGACAGCGTCCGGTTGGTGTCATTCCAACGGCTCTGCCAGAGTAGCTGCTCGAAAGGTCCGTATCTATAGATCCGACCGTTGGATGGCGCTCAAATTTGTTCACGAGTTTCCGAAGGTTGTTTTCCATGGAGACGCGTTGAATCGGTACGACATGGCGACAGCGTCCGGTCGGGGCAATTCCAACGGCTCTGCCAGAGTAGCTGCTCGAAAGGTCCGTATCTATAGATCCGACCGTTGGATGGCGCTCAAATTTTTTCACGAGTTTCCGGAGGCTGTTTTCCATGGAGTCGCGTTGAATCGGTACGACTCGGCGACATCGTCCGGTTGGTGTCATTCCACCGGATCGGCCAGAGTAGGGGCTCAAAAGGTCCGTATCTATAGATCCGACCGTTGGATCGCGTTCAAATGTTTTCACGAGTTTCCGGAGGCTGTTTTCCATGGAGACGCGTTGAATCGGTACGACACGGCGACAACGTCCGGTCGGGGCAATTCCAACGGCTCGGCCAGAGTAGCTGCTCGAAAGGTCCGTATCTATAGATCCGACCGTTGGATCGCGCTCAATTTTTTTCACGAGTTTCCAAGCCTGTTTTCCATGGAGTCGCGTTGAATCGGTACGACTCGGTGACAGCGTCCGGTCGGGGCAATTCCACCGGCTCGCCCAGAGTAGCTGTTCGAAAGGTCCGTATCTATAGATCCGACCGTTGGATCGCGCTCAAATTTTTTCACGAGTTTCCGGAGGCTGTTTTCAATGGAGACGCGTTGAATCGGTACGACTCGGCGACAGCGTCCGGTTGGTGTCATTCCACCGGATCGGCCAGAGTAGGGGCTCAAAAGGTCCGTATCTATAGATCCGACCGTTGGATCGCGTTCAAATGTTTTCACGAGTTTCTGGAGGCTGTATTCCATTGAGACGCGTTGAATCGGTACGACACGGCGACAGCGTCCGGTCGGGGCAATTCCACCGGCCCGGCCAGAGGAGCTGCTCGAAAGGTCCGTATCTATAGATCCGACCGTTGGATCGCGCTCAAATTTTTTCACGAGTTTCCGGAGGCTGTTTTCCATGGAGACGCGTTGAATCGGTACGGCACAGCTACAGGGTCCGGTCGGGGTCAATTCCACCGGCTCGGCCAGAGGAGCTGCTCGAAAGGTCCGTATCTATAGATCCGACCGTTGGATCGCGCTCAAATTTTTTCACGAGTTTACGGAGGCTGTATTCCATGGAGACGCATTGCATCGGTACGACACGGCGACAACGTCCGGTTGGTGTCATTCCACCGGATCGGCCAGAGTAGGGGCTCAAAAGGTCCGTATCTATAGATCCGACCGTTGGATCGCGTTCAAATGTTTTCACGAGTTTACGGAGGCTGTATTCCATGGAGACGCGTTGAATCGGTACGACACGGCGACAGCGTCCGGTCGGGGCAATTCCACCGGCTCGGCCAGAGGAGCTGCTCGAAAGGTCCGTATCTATAGATCCGACCGTTGGATCGCGCTCAAATTTTTTCACGAGTTTCCGGAGGCTGTTTTCCATGGAGACGCGTTGAATCGGTACGACACGGCGACAACGTCCGGTCGGGGCAATTCCAACGGCTCGGATAGAGTAGCGGCTCAGTTTCCGGAGGCTGTTTTCCATGGAGACGCGTTGAATCGGTACGACACGGCGACAGCGTCCGGTCGGGGCAATTCCAACGGCTCGGCCAGAGTAGCTGCTCGAAAGGTCCGTATCTATAGATCCGACCTTTGGATGGCGCTCAAATTTTTTCACGAGTTTCCGGAGGCTGTTTTCCATGGAGTCGCGTTGAATCGGTACGACTCGGCGACAGCGTCCGGTTGGTGTCATTCCAACGGCTCTGCCAGAGTAGCTGCTCGAAAGGTCCGTATCTATAGATCCGACCGTTGGATGGCGCTCAAATTTGTTCACGAGTTTCCGAAGGTTGTTTTCCATGGAGACGCGTTGAATCGGTACGACATGGCGACAGCGTCCGGTCGGGGCAATTCCAACGGCTCTGCCAGAGTAGCTGCTCGAAAGGTCCGTATCTATAGATCCGACCGTTGGATGGCGCTCAAATTTTTTCACGAGTTTCCGGAGGCTGTTTTCCATGGAGTCGCGTTGAATCGGTACGACTCGGCGACATCGTCCGGTTGGTGTCATTCCACCGGATCGGCCAGAGTAGGGGCTCAAAAGGTCCGTATCTATAGATCCGACCGTTGGATCGCGTTCAAATGTTTTCACGAGTTTCCGGAGGCTGTTTTCCATGGAGACGCGTTGAATCGGTACGACATGGCGACAGCGTCCGGTCGGGGCAATTCCAACGGCTCTGCCAGAGTAGCTGCTCGAAAGGTCCGTATCTATAGATCCGACCGTTGGATGGCGCTCAAATTTTTTCACGAGTTTCCGGAGGCTGTTTTCCATGGAGTCGCGTTGAATCGGTACGACTCGGCGACATCGTCCGGTTGGTGTCATTCCACCGGATCGGCCAGAGTAGGGGCTCAAAAGGTCCGTATCTATAGATCCGACCGTTGGATCGCGTTCAAATGTTTTCACGAGTTTCCGGAGGCTGTTTTCCATGGAGACGCGTTGAATCGGTACGACACGGCGACAACGTCCGGTCGGGGCAATTCCAACGGCTCGGCCAGAGTAGCTACTCGAAAGGTCCGTATCTATAGATCCGACCGTTGGATCGCGCTCAATTTTTTTCACGAGTTTCCAAGCCTGTTTTCCATGGAGTCGCGTTGAATCGGTACGACTCGGTGACAGCGTCCGGTCGGGGCAATTCCACCGGCTCGCCCAGAGTAGCTGTTCGAAAGGTCCGTATCTATAGATCCGACCGTTGGATCGCGCTCAAATTTTTTCACGAGTTTCCGGAGGCTGTTTTCAATGGAGACGCGTTGAATCGGTACGACTCGGCGACAGCGTCCGGTTGGTGTCATTCCACCGGATCGGCCAGAGTAGGGGCTCAAAAGGTCCGTATCTATAGATCCGACCGTTGGATCGCGTTCAAATGTTTTCACGAGTTTCTGGAGGCTGTATTCCATTGAGACGCGTTGAATCGGTACGACACGGCGACAGCGTCCGGTTGGGGCAATTCCACCGGCCCGGCCAGAGGAGCTGCTCGAAAGGTCCGTATCTATAGATCCGACCGTTGGATGGCGCTCAAATTTTTTCACGAGTTTCCGGAGGCTGTTTTCCATGGAGTCGCGTTGAATCGGTACGACTCGGCGACATCGTCCGGTTGGTGTCATTCCACCGGATCGGCCAGAGTAGGGGCTCAAAAGGTCCGTATCTATAGATCCGACCGTTGGATCGCGTTCAAATGTTTTCACGAGTTTCCGGAGGCTGTTTTCCATGGAGACGCGTTGAATCGGTACGACACGGCGACAACGTCCGGTCGGGGCAATTCCAACGGCTCGGCCAGAGTAGCTGCTCGAAAGGTCCGTATCTATAGATCCGACCGTTGGATCGCGCTCAATTTTTTT
Source organism: Populus davidiana (assembly GCA_030145905.1). Classification (NCBI taxonomy): domain Eukaryota; kingdom Viridiplantae; phylum Streptophyta; class Magnoliopsida; order Malpighiales; family Salicaceae; genus Populus; species Populus davidiana. The sequence goes on from CM057797.1 coordinate 14,679,785, forward strand.
CACGAGTTTCCAAGCCTGTTTTCCATGGAGTCGCGTTGAATCGGTACGACTCGGTGACAGCGTCCGGTCGGGGCAATTCCACCGGCTCGCCCAGAGTAGCTGTTCGAAAGGTCCGTATCTATAGATCCGACCGTTGGATCGCGCTCAAATTTTTTCACGAGTTTCCGGAGGCTGTTTTCAATGGAGACGCGTTGAATCGGTACGACTCGGCGACAGCGTCCGGTTGGTGTCATTCCACCGGATCGGCCAGAGTAGGGGCTCAAAAGGTCCGTATCTATAGATCCGACCGTTGGATCGCGTTCAAATGTTTTCACGAGTTTCTGGAGGCTGTATTCCATTGAGACGCGTTGAATCGGTACGACACGGCGACAGCGTCCGGTTGGGGCAATTCCACCGGCCCGGCCAGAGGAGCTGCTCGAAAGGTCCGTATCTATAGATCCGACCGTTGGATCGCGCTCAAATTTTTTCACGAGTTTCCGGAGGCTGTTTTCCATGGAGACGCGTTGAATCGGTACGGCACAGCTACAGGGTCCGGTCGGGGTCAATTCCACCGGCTCGGCCAGAGGAGCTGCTCGAAAGGTCCGTATCTATAGATCCGACCGTTGGATCGCGCTCAAATTTTTTCACGAGTTTACGGAGGCTGTATTCCATGGAGACGCATTGCATCGGTACGACACGGCGACAACGTCCGGTTGGTGTCATTCCACCGGATCGGCCAGAGTAGGGGCTCAAAAGGTCCGTATCTATAGATCCGACCGTTGGATCGCGTTCAAATGTTTTCACGAGTTTACGGAGGCTGTATTCCATGGAGACGCGTTGAATCGGTACGACACGGCGACAGCGTCCGGTCGGGGCAATTCCACCGGCTCGGCCAGAGGAGCTGCTCGAAAGGTCCGTATCTATAGATCCGACCGTTGGATCGCGCTCAAATTTTTTCACGAGTTTCCGGAGGCTGTTTTCCATGGAGACGCGTTGAATCGGTACGACACGGCGACAACGTCCGGTCGGGGCAATTCCAACGGCTCGGATAGAGTAGCGGCTCAGTTTCCGGAGGCTGTTTTCCATGGAGACGCGTTGAATCGGTACGACACGGCGACAGCGTCCGGTCGGGGCAATTCCAACGGCTCGGCCAGAGTAGCTGCTCGAAAGGTCCGTATCTATAGATCCGACCTTTGGATGGCGCTCAAATTTTTTCACGAGTTTCCGGAGGCTGTTTTCCATGGAGTCGCGTTGAATCGGTACGACTCGGCGATAGCGTCCGGTTGGTGTCATTCCAACGGCTCTGCCAGAGTAGCTGCTCGAAAGGTCCGTATCTATAGATCCGACCGTTGGATGGCGCTCAAATTTGTTCACGAGTTTCCGAAGGTTGTTTTCCATGGAGACGCGTTGAATCGGTACGACATGGCGACAGCGTCCGGTCGGGGCAATTCCAACGGCTCTGCCAGAGTAGCTGCTCGAAAGGTCCGTATCTATAGATCCGACCGTTGGATGGCGCTCAAATTTTTTCACGAGTTTCCGGAGGCTGTTTTCCATGGAGTCGCGTTGAATCGGTACGACTCGGCGACATCGTCCGGTTGGTGTCATTCCACCGGATCGGCCAGAGTAGGGGCTCAAAAGGTCCGTATCTATAGATCCGACCGTTGGATCGCGTTCAAATGTTTTCACGAGTTTCCGGAGGCTGTTTTCCATGGAGACGCGTTGAATCGGTACGACACGGCGACAACGTCCGGTCGGGGCAATTCCAACGGCTCGGCCAGAGTAGCTGCTCGAAAGGTCCGTATCTATAGATCCGACCGTTGGATCGCGCTCAATTTTTTTCACGAGTTTCCAAGCCTGTTTTCCATGGAGTCGCGTTGAATCGGTACGACTCGGTGACAGCGTTCGGTCGGGGCAATTCCACCGGCTCGCCCAGAGTAGCTGTTCGAAAGGTCCGTATCTATAGATCCGACCGTTGGATCGCGCTCAAATTTTTTCACGAGTTTCCGGAGGCTGTTTTCCATGGAGACGCGTTGAATCGGTACGACACGGCGACAGCGTCCGGTCGGGGCAATTCCAACGGCTCGGCCAGAGTAGCTGCTCGAAAGGTCCGTATCTATAGATCCGACCTTTGGATGGCGCTCAAATTTTTTCACGAGTTTCCGGAGGCTGTTTTCCATGGAGTCGCGTTGAATCGGTACGACACGGCGACAGCGTCCGGTCGGGGCAATTCCACCGGCTCGGCCAGAGGAGCTGCTCGAAAGGTCCGTATCTATAGATCCGACCGTTGGATCGCGCTCAAATTTTTTCACGAGTTTCCGGAGGCTGTTTTCCATGGAGACGCGTTGAATCGGTACGACACGGCGACAGCGTCCGGTCGGGGCAATTCCACTGGCTCGGCCAGAGGAGCTGCTCGAAAGGTCCGTATCTATAGATCCGACCGTTGGATCGCGCTTAAATTTTTTCACGAGTTTCCGAAGGCTGTTTTCCATGGAGACGCGTTGAATCGGTACGACACGGCGACAGCGTCCGGTCGGGGCAATTCCAACGGCTCTGCCAGAGTAGCTCCTCGAAAGGTCCGTATCTATAGATCCGACCGTTGGATGGCGCTCAAATTTTTTCACGAGTTTCCGGAGGCTGTTTTCCATGGAGTCGCGTTGAATCAGTACGACACGGCGACATCGTCCGGTCGGGGCAATTCCAACGGCTCGGCCAGAGTAGCAGCTCGAAAGGTCCGTATCTATAGATCCGACCGTTGGATCGCGCTCAAATTTTTTCACGAGTTTCCGGAGGCTGTTTTCCATGGAGACGCGTTGAATCGGTACGACACGAAGACAGCGTCCGGTCGGGGCCATTCCAACGGCTCGGCCAGAGTAGCTGCTCGAAAGGTCCGTATCTATAGATCCGACCGTTTGATCGCGCTCAATTTTTTTCACGAGTTTCCGGAGGCTGTTTGCCATGGAGACGCGTTGAATCGGTACGACACGGCGACAGCGTCCGGTCGGGGCAATTCCAACGGCGCGGCCAGAGTAGCTGCTCGAAAGGTCCGTATCTATAGATCCGACCTTTGGATGGCGCTCAAATTTTTTCACGAGTTTCCAAGCCTGTTTTCCATGGAGTCGCGTTGAATCGGTACGACTCGGCGACAGCGTCAGGTTGGTGTCATTCCACCGGATCGGCCAGAGTAGGGGCTCAAAAGGTCCGTATCTATAGATCCGACCGTTTGATCGCGCTCAATTTTTTTCACGAGTTTCCGGAGGCTGTTTGCCATGGAGACGCGTTGAATCGGTACGACACGGCGACAGCGTCCGGTCGGGGCAATTCCAACGGCTCGGCTAGAGTAGCGGCTCGAAAGGTCCGTATCTATAGATCCGACCGTTGGATCGCGCTCAAATTGTTTCACGAGTTTTTAGAGGCTGTTTTCCATGGAGAAGCCTTGAATCGGTACGGCACAGCTACAGGGTCCGGTCGGGGTCATTCCACCGGCTCGGCCAGAGTAGCAGCTCGAAAGGTCCGTATCTATAGATCCGACCGTTGGATCGCGCTCAAATTTTTTCACGAGTTTCCGGAGGCTGTTTGCCATGGAGACGCGTTGAATCGGTACGACACGGCGACAGCATCCGGTCGGGGCAATTCCACCGTCTCGGCCAGAGGAGCTGCTCTAAAGGTCTGTATCTATAGATCCGACCGTTGGATGACGCTCAAATTTTTTCACGAGTTTCCGGAGGCTGTTTTCCATGTAGTCGCGTTGAATCGGTACGACTCGGCGACAGCGTCAGGTTGGTGTCATTCCACCGAATCGGCCAGAGTAGGGGCTCAAAAGGTCCGTATCTATAGATCCGACAGTTGGATCGCGTTCAAATGTTTTCACGAGTTTCTGGAGGCTGTATTCCATGGAGACGCGTTGAATCGGTACGACACGGCGACAGCGTCCGGTCGGGGCAATTCCACCGGCTCGGCCAGAGGAGCGGCTCGAAAGGTCTGTATCTATAGATCCGACCGTTGGATCGCGCTCAAACTTTTTTCACGAGTTTCCGGAGGCTGTTTTCCATGGAGACGCGTTGAATCGGTACGACACGACGACAACGTCTGGTCGGGGCAATTCCAACGGCTAGGCCAGAGTAGCTGCTCGAAAGGTCCGTATCTATAGATCCGACGGTTGGATGGCGCTCAAATTTTTTCACGAGTTTCCGGACGCTGTTTTCCATGGAGACACGTTGAATCGGTACGACACGGCGACAGCGTCCGATGGGTGTCATTCCACCGGATCGGCCAGAGTAGGGGCTCAAAAGGTCCGTATCTATAGATCCGACCGTTGGATCGCGTTCAAATGTTTTCACGAGTTTCTGGAGGCTGTATTCCATGGAGACGCGTTGAATCGGTACGACACAGCGACAGCATCCGGTCGAGGCGATTCCAACGGCTCGGCCAGAGTAGCGGCTCGAAAGGTCCGTATCTATAGATCCGACCGTTGGATCGCGCTCAAATTGTTTCACGAGTTTTCGGAGGCTATTTTCCATGGAGAAGCCTTGAATCGGTACGGCACAGCTACAGGGTCCGGTCGGGGTCATTCCACCGGCTCGGCCAGAGTAGCAGCTCGAAAGGTCCGTATCTATAGATCCGACCGTTGGATCGCGCTTAAATTTTTTCACGAGTTTCCGGAGGCTGTTTGCCATGGAGACGCGTTGAATCGGTACGACACGGCGACAGCATCCGGTCGGGGCAATTCCACCGGCTCGGCCAGAGGAGCTGCTCGAAAGGTCCGTATCTATAGATCCGACCGTTGGATGGCGCTCAAATTTTTTCACGAGTTTCCGGAGGCTGTTTTCCATGGAGTCGCGTTGAATCGGTACGACTCGGCGACAGCGTCAGGTTGGTGTCATTCCACCGAATCGGCCAGAGTAGGGGCTCAAAAGGTCCGTATCTATAGATCTGACAGTTGGATCGCGTGCAAATGTTTTCACGAGTTTCTGGAGGCTGTATTCCATGGAGAAGCGTTGAATCGGTACGACACGGCGACAGCGTCCGGTCGGGGCAATTCCACCGGCTCGGCCAGAGGAGCTGCTCGAAAGGTCTGTATCTATAGATCCGACCGTTGGATCGCGCTCAAACGTTTTTCACGAGTTTCCGGAGGCTGTTTTCCATGGAGACGCGCTGAATCGGTACGACACGGCGACAACGTCTGGTCGGGGCAATTCCAACGGCTAGGCCAGAGTAGCTGCTCGAAAGGTCCGTATCTATAGATCCGACGGCTGGATGGCGCTCAAATTTTTTCACGAGTTTCCGGACGCTGTTTTCCATGGAGACACGTTGAATCGGTACGACACGGCGACAGCGTCCGCTGGGTGTCATTCCACCGGATCGGCCAGAGTAGGGGCTCAAAAGGTCCGTATCTATAGATCCGACCGTTGGATCGAGTTCAAATGTTTTCACGAGTTTCTGGAGGCTGTATTCCATGGAGACGCGTTGAATCGGTACGACACAGCGACAGCGTCCGGTCGGGGCGATTCCAACGGCTCGGCCAGAGTAGCGGCTCGAAAGGTCCGTATCTATAGATCCGACCGTTGGATCGCGCTCAAATTGTTTCACGAGTTTTCAGAGGCTGTTTTCCATGGAGAAGCCTTGAATCGGTACGGCACAGCTACAGGGTTCGGTCGGGGTCATTCCACCGGCTCGGCCAGAGTAGCAGCTCGAAAGGTCCGTATCTATAGATCCGACCGTTGGATCGCGCTCAAATTTTTTCACGAGTTTCCGGAGGTTGTTTTCCATGGAGACGCGTTGAATCGGTACGACTCGGCGACAGCGTCCGGTTGGTGTCATTCCACCGGATCGGCCAGAGTAGGGGCTCAAAAGGTCCGTATCTATAGATCCGACCGTTGGATCGCGTTCAAATGTTTTCACGAGTTTCTGGAGGCTGTATTCCATGGAGAGGCGTTGAATCGGTACGACACGGCGACAGGGTCCGGTCGGGGCAATTCCAACGGCTCGGCCAGAGTAGCTGCTCGAAAGGTCCGTATCTATAGATCCGACCGTTGGATCGCGCTCAAATATTTTCACGAGTTTCCGGAGGCTGTTTTCCATAGAGACGCGTTGAATCGGTACGGCACAGCTACAGGGTCCGGTCGGGGTCAATTCCACCGCTCGGCCAGAGGAGCTGCTCGAAAGGTCCGTATCTATAGATCCGACCGTTGGATCGCGCTCAAATTTTTTCACGAGTTTACGGAGGCTGTATTCCATGGAGACGCGTTGAATCGGTACGACACGGCGACAGCGTCCGGTTGGTGTCATTCCACCGGATCGGCCAGAGTAGGGGCTCAAAAGGTCCGTATCTATAGATCCGACCGTTGGATCGCGTTCAAATGTTTTCACGAGTTTTTGGAGGCTGTATTCCATGGAGACGCGTTCAATCGGTACGACACGGCGACAGCGTCCGGTCGGGGCAATTCCAACGGCTCGGCCAGAGTAGCTGCTCGAAAGGTCCGTATCTATAGATCCGACCGTTGGATGGCGCTCAAATTTTTTCACGAGTTTCCGGAGGCTGTTTTGCATGGAGAAGCCTTGAATCGGTACGACACGGCGACAACGTCTGGTCGGGGCAATTCCAACGGCTAGGCCAGAGTAGCTGCTCGAAAGGTCCGTATCTATAGATCCGACGGTTGGATGGCGCTCAAATTTTTTCACGAGTTTCCGGACGCTGTTTTCCATGGAGACACGTTGAATCGGTACGACACGGCGACAGCGTCCGATGGGTGTCATTCCACCGGATCGGCCAGAGTAGGGGCTCAAAAGGTCCGTATCTATAGATCCGACCGTTGGATCGCGTTCAAATGTTTTCACAAGTTTCTGGAGGCTGTATTCCATGGAGACGCATTGAATCGGTACGACACAGCGACAGCATCCGGTCGGGGCGATTCCAACGGCTCGGCCAGAGTAGCGGCTCGAAAGGTCCGTATCTATAGATCCGACCGTTGGATCGTGCTCAAATTGTTTCACGAGTTTTCGGAGGCTGTTTTCCATGGAGAAGCCTTGAATCGGTACGGCACAGCTACAGGGTCCGGTCGGGGTCATTCCACCGGCTCGGCCAGAGTAGCAGCTCGAAAGGTCCGTATCTATAGATCCGACCGTTGGATCGCGCTCAAATTTTTTCACGAGTTTCCGGAGGCTGTATTCCATGGAGACGCATTGAATCGGTACGACACGGCGACAGCGTCCGGTCGGGGCAATTCCACCGGCTCGGCCGGAGGAGCTGCTCGAAAGGTCCGTATCTATAGATCCGACCGTTGGATCGCGCTCAAATTTTTTCACGAGTTTCCGGAGGCTGTTTTCCATGGAGTCGCGTTGAATCGGTACGACACGGTGACAACGTCCGGTCGGGGCAATTCCAACGGCTCGGATAGAGTAGCGGCTCAGTTTCCGGAGGCTGTTTTCCATGGAGACGCGTTGAATCGGTACGACACGGCGACAGCGTCCGGTCGGGGCAATTCCAACGGCTCGGCCAGAGTAGCTGCTCGAAAGGTCCGTATCTATAGATCCGACCTTTGGATGGCGCTCAAATTTTTTCACGAGTTTTCGGAGGCTGTTTTCCATGGAGTCACGTTGAATCGGTACGACTCGGCGACAGCGTCCGGTTGGTGTCATTCCACTGGATCGGCCAGAGTAGGGGCTCAAAAGGTCCGTATCTATAGATCCGACCGTTTGATCGCGCTCAATTTTTTTCACGAGTTTCCGGAGGCTGTTTGCCATGGAGACGCGTTGAATCGGTACGACACGGCGACAGCGTCCGGTCGGGGCAATTCCAACGGCTCGGCCAGAGTAGCTGCTCGAAAGGTCCGTATCTATAGATCCGACCGTTGGATGGCGCTCAAATTTTTTCACGAGTTTCCGGAGGCTGTTTTGCATGGAGAAGCCTTGAATCGGTACGACACGGCGACAACGTCTGGTCGGGGCAATTCCAACGGCTAGGCCAGAGTAGCTGCTCGAAAGGTCCGTATCTATAGATCCGACGGTTGGATGGCGCTCAAATTTTTTCACGAGTTTCCGGACGCTGTTTTCCATGGAGACACGTTGAATCGGTACGCCACGGCGACAGCATCCGGTCGGGGCAATTCCAACGGCTCGGCCAGAGTAGCTGCTCGAAAGGTCCGTATCTATAGATCCGACGGTTGGATGGCGCTCAAATTTTTTCACGAGTTTCCGGACGCTGTTTTCCATGGAGACACGTTGAATCGGTACGACACGGCGACAGCGTCCGATGGGTGTCATTCCACCGGATCGGCCAGAGTAGGGGCTCAAAAGGTCCGTATCTATAGATCCGACCGTTGGATCGCGTTCAAATGTTTTCACAAGTTTCTGGAGGCTGTATTCCATGGAGACGCGTTGAATCGGTACGACACAGCGACAGCGTCCGGTCGGGGCGATTCCAACGGCTCGGCTAGAGTAGCGGCTCGAAAGGTCCGTATCTATAGATCCGACCGTTGGATCGCGCTCAAATTGTTTCACGAGTTTTTAGAGGCTGTTTTCCATGGAGAAGCCTTGAATCGGTACGGCACAGCTACAGGGTCCGGTCGGGGTCATTCCACCGGCTCGGCCAGAGTAGCAGCTCGAAAGGTCCGTATCTATAGATCCGACCGTTGGATCGCGCTCAAATTTTTTCACGAGTTTCCGGAGGCTGTTTTCCATGGAGACGCGTTGAATCGGTACGACTCGGCGACAGCGTCCGGTTGGTGTCATTCCACCGGATCGGCCAGAGTAGGGGCTCAAAAGGTCCGTATCTATAGATCCGACAGTTGTATCGCGTTCAAATGTTTTCACGAGTTTCTGGAGGCTGTATTCCATGGAGACGCGTTGAATCGGTACGACACGGCGACAACGTCCGGTCGGGGCAATTCCAACGGCTCGGCCAGAGTAGCTGCTCGAAAGGTCCGTATCTATAGATCCGACCGTTGGATCGCGCTCAAATTTTTTCACGAGTTTTCGAAGGCTGTTTTCCATGGAGAAGCCTTGAATCGGTACGGCACAGCTACAGGGTCCGGTCGGGGTCAATTCCACCGGCTCGGCCAGAGGAGCTGCTCGAAAGGTCCGTATCTATAGATCCGACCGTTGGATCGCGCTCAAATTGTTTCACGAGTTTCCGGAGGCTGTATTCCATGGAGACGCGTTGAATCGGTACGACACGGCGACAGCGTCCGGTCGGGGCACTTCCACCGGCTCGGCCGGAGGAGCTGCTCGAAAGGTCCGTATCTATAGATCCGACCGTTGGATCGCGCTCAAATTTTTTCACGAGTTTCCGGAGGCTGTTTTCCATGGAGACGCGTTGAATCGGTACGACACGGCAACAACGTCCGGTCGGGGCAATTCCAACGGCTCGGATAGAGTAGCGGCTCAGTTTCCGGAGGCTGTTTTCCATGGAGACGCGTTGAATCGGTACGACACGGCGACAGCGTCCGGTCGGGGCAATTCCAACGGCTCGGCCAGAGTAGCTGCTCGAAAGGTCCGTATCTATAGATCCGACCTTTGGATGGCGCTCAAATTTTTTCACGAGTTTTCGGAGGCTGTTTTCCATGGAGTCGCGTTGAATCGGTACGACTCGGCGACAGCGTCCGGTTGGTGTCATTCCACTGGATCGGCCAGAGTAGGGGCTCAAAAGGTCCGTATCTATAGATCCGACCGTTTGATCGCGCTCAATTTGTTTCACGAGTTTCCGGAGGCTGTTTGCCATGGAGACGCGTTGAATCGGTACGACACGGCGACAGCGTCCGGTCGGGGCAATTCCAACGGCTCGGCCAGAGTAGCTGCTCGAAAGGTCCGTATCTATAGATCCGACCGTTGGATGGCGCTCAAATTTTTTCACGAGTTTCCGGAGGCTGTTTTGCATGGAGAAGCCTTGAATCGGTACGACACGGCGACAACGTCTGGTCGGGGCAATTCCAACGGCTAGGCCAGAGTAGCTGCTCGAAAGGTCCGTATCTATAGATCCGACGGTTGGATGGCGCTCAAATTTTTTCACGAGTTTCCGGACGCTGTTTTCCATGGAGACACGTTGAATCGGTACGACACGGCGACAGCGTCCGATGGGTGTCATTCCACCGGATCGGCCATAGTAGGGGCTCAAAAGGTCCGTATCTATAGATCCGACCGTTGGATCGCGTTCAAATGTTTTCACAAGTTTCTGGAGGCTGTATTCCATGGAGACGCATTGAATCGGTACGACACAGCGACAGCGTCCGGTCGGGGCGATTCCAACGGCTCGGCCAGAGTAGCGGCTCGAAAGGTCCGTATCTATAGATCCGACCGTTGGATCGCGCTCAAATTGTTTCACGAGTTTTCGGAGGCTGTTTTCCATGCAGAAGCCTTGAATCGGTACGGCACAGCTACAGGGTCCGGTCGGGGTCATTCCACCGGCTCGGCCAGAGTAGCAGCTCGAAAGGTCCGTATCTATAGATCCGACCGTTGGATCGCGCTCAAATTTTTTCACGAGTTTCCGGAGGCTGTTTTCCATGGAGACGCGTTGAATCGGTACGACTCGGCGACAGCGTCCGGTTGGTGTCATTCCACCGGATCGGCCAGAGTAGGGGCTCAAAAGGTCCGTATCTATAGATCCGACCGTTGGATCGCGTTCAAATGGTTTCACGAGTTTCTGGAGGCTGTATTCCATGGAGACGCGTTGAATCGGTACGACACGGCGACAGGGTCCGGTCGGGGCAATTCCAACGGCTCGGCCAGAGTAGCTGCTCGAAAGGTCCGTATCTATAGATCCGACCGTTGGATCGCGCTCAAATTTTTTCACGAGTTTCTGGAGGCTGTTTTCCATGGAGACGCGTTGAATCGGTACGGCACAGCTACAGGGTCCGGTCGGGGTCAATTCCACCGGCTCGGCCAGAGGAGCTGCTCGAAAGGTCCGTATCTATAGATCCGACCGTTGGATCGCGCTCAAATTGTTTCACGAGTTTCCGGAGGCTGTATTCCATGGAGACGCGTTGAATCGGTACGACACGGCGACAGCGTCCGGTCGGGGCAATTCCAACGGCTCGGCCAGAGTAGCTGCTCGAAAGGTCCGTATCTATAGATCCGACCGTTGGATCGCGCTCAAATTTTTTCACGAGTTTCCGGAGGCTGTTTTCCATGGAGACGCGTTGAATCGGTACGACACAGCTACAGGGTCCGGTCGGGGTCAATTCCACCGGCTCGGCCAGAGGAGCTGCTCGAAAGGTCCGTATCTATAGATCCGACCGTTGGATCGCGCTCAAATTGTTTCACGAGTTTCCGGAGGCTGTATTCCATGGAGACGCGTTGAATCGGTACGACACGGCGACAGCGTCCGGTCGGGGCACTTCCACCGGCTCGGCCGGAGGAGCTGCTCGAAAGGTCCGTATCTATAGATCCTACCGTTGGATCGCGTTCAAATGTTTTCACAAGTTTCTGGAGGCTGTATTCCATGGAGACGCGTTGAATCGGTACGACACAGCGACAGCCTCCGGTCGGGGCGATTCCAACGGCTCGGCTAGAGTAGCGGCTCGAAAGGTCCGTATCTATAGATCCGACCGTTGGATCGCGCTCAAATTGTTTCACGAGTTTTTAGAGGCTGTTTTCCATGGAGAAGCCTTGAATCGGTACGGCACAGCTACAGGGTCCGGTCGGGGTCATTCCACCGGCTCGGCCAGAGTAGCAGCTCGAAAGGTCCGTATCTATAGATCCGACCGTTGGATCGCGCTCAAATTTTTTCACGAGTTTCCGGAGGCTGTTTTCCATGGAGACGCGTTGAATCGGTACGACTCGGCGACAGAGTCCGGTTGGTGTCATTCCACCGGATCGGCCAGAGTAGGGGCTCAAAAGGTCCGTATCTATAGATCCGACAGTTGTATCGCGTTCAAATGTTTTCACGAGTTTCTGGAGGCTGTATTCCATGGAGACGCGTTGAATCGGTACGACACGGCGACAGCGTCCGGTCGGGGCAATTCCAACGGCTCGGCCAGAGTAGCTGCTCGAAAGGTCCGTATCTATAGATCCGACCGTTGGATCGCGCTCAAATTTTTTCACGAGTTTTCGAAGGCTGTTTTCCATGGAGAAGCCTTGAATCGGTACGGCACAGCTACAGGGTCCGGTCGGGGTCAATTCCACCGGCTCGGCCAGAGGAGCTGCTCGAAAGGTCCGTATCTATAGATCCGACCGTTGGATCGCGCTCAAATTGTTTCACGAGTTTCCGGAGGCTGTATTCCATGGAGACGCGTTGAATCGGTACGACACGGCGACAGCGTCCGGTCGGGGCACTTCCACCGGCTCGGCCGGAGGAGCTGCTCGAAAGGTCCGTATCTATAGATCCGACCGTTGGATCGCGCTCAAATTTTTTCACGAGTTTCCGGAGGCTGTTTTCCATGGAGACGCGTTGAATCGGTACGACACGGCGACAACGTCCGGTCGGGGCAATTCCAACGGCTCGGATAGAGTAGCGGCTCAGTTTCCGGAGGCTGTTTTCCATGGAGACGCGTTGAATCGGTACGACACGGCGACAGCGTCCGGTCGGGGCAATTCCAACGGCTCGGCCAGAGTAGCTGCTCGAAAGGTCCGTATCTATAGATCCGACCTTTGGATGGCGCTCAAATTTTTTCACGAGTTTTCGGAGGCTGTTTTCCATGGAGTCGCGTTGAATCGGTACGACTCGGCGACAGCGTCCGGTTGGTGTCATTCCACTGGATCGGCCAGAGTAGGGGCTCAAAAGGTCCGTATCTATAGATCCGACCGTTTGATCGCGCTCAATTTTTTTCACGAGTTTCCGGAGGCTGTTTGCCATGGAGACGCGTTGAATCGGTACGACACGGCGACAGCGTCCGGTCGGGGCAATTCCAACGGCTCGGCCAGAGTAGCTGCTCGAAAGGTCCGTATCTATAGATCCGACCGTTGGATGGCGCTCAAATTTTTTCACGAGTTTCCGGAGGCTGTTTTGCATGGAGAAGCCTTGAATCGGTACGACACGGCGACAACGTCTGGTCGGGGCAATTCCAACGGCTAGGCCAGAGTAGCTGCTCGAAAGGTCCGTATCTATAGATCCGACGGTTGGATGGCGCTCAAATTTTTTCACGAGTTTCCGGACGCTGTTTTCCATGGAGACACGTTGAATCGGTACGACACGGCGACAGCGTCCGATGGGTGTCATTCCACCGGATCGGCCATAGTAGGGGCTCAAAAGGTCCGTATCTATAGATCCGACCGTTGGATCGCGTTCAAATGTTTTCACAAGTTTCTGGAGGCTGTATTCCATGGAGACGCATTGAATCGGTACGACACAGCGACAGCGTCCGGTCGGGGCGATTCCAACGGCTCGGCCAGAGTAGCGGCTCGAAAGGTCCGTATCTATAGATCCGACCGTTGGATCGCGCTCAAATTGTTTCACGAGTTTTCGGAGGCTGTTTTCCATGCAGAAGCCTTGAATCGGTACGGCACAGCTACAGGGTCCGGTCGGGGTCATTCCACCGGCTCGGCCAGAGTAGCAGCTCGAAAGGTCCGTATCTATAGATCCGACCGTTGGATCGCGCTCAAATTTTTTCACGAGTTTCCGGAGGCTGTTTTCCATGGAGACGCGTTGAATCGGTACGACTCGGCGACAGCGTCCGGTTGGTGTCATTCCACCGGATCGGCCAGAGTAGGGGCTCAAAAGGTCCGTATCTATAGATCCGACCGTTGGATCGCGTTCAAATGTTTTCACGAGTTTCTGGAGGCTGTATTCCATGGAGACGCGTTGAATCGGTACGACACGGCGACAGGGTCCGGTCGGGGCAATTCCAACGGCTCGGCCAGAGTAGCTGCTCGAAAGGTCCGTATCTATAGATCCGACCGTTGGATCGCGCTCAAATTTTTTCACGAGTTTCCAAGCCTGTTTTCCATGGAGTCGCGTTGAATCGGTACGACTCGGCGACAGCTTCCGGTCGGGGCAATTCCACTTGCTCGGCCAGAGGAGCTGCTCGAAAGGTCCGTATCTATAGATCCGACCGTTGGATCGCGCTCAAATTTTTTCACGAGTTTACGGAGGCTGTATTCCATGGAGACGCGTTGAATCGGTACGACACGGCGACAGCGTCCGGTTGGTGTCATTCCACCGGATCGGCCAGAGTAGGGGCTCAAAAGGTCCGTATCTATAGATCCGACAGTTGTATCGCGTTCAAATGTTTTCACGAGTTTCTGGAGGCTGTATTCCATGGAGACGCGTTGAATCGGTACGACACGGCGACAGCGTCCGGTCGGGGCAATTCCAACGGCTCGGCCAGAGTAGCTGCTCGAAAGGTCCGTATCTATAGATCCGACCGTTGGATCGCGCTCAAATTTTTTCACGAGTTTTCGAAGGCTGTTTTCCATGGAGAAGCCTTGAATCGGTACGGCACAGCTACAGGGTCCGGTCGGGGTCAATTCCACCGGCTCGGCCAGAGGAGCTGCTCGAAAGGTCGGTATCTATAGATCCGACCGTTGGATCGCGCTCAAATTGTTTCACGAGTTTCCGGAGGCTGTATTCCATGGAGACGCGTTGAATCGGTACGACACGGCGACAGCGTCCGGTCGGGGCACTTCCACCGGCTCGGCCGGAGGAGCTGCTCGAAAGGTCGGTATCTATAGATCCGACCGTTGGATCGCGCTCAAATTGTTTCACGAGTTTCCGGAGGCTGTATTCCATGGAGACGCGTTGAATCGGTACGACACGGCGACAGCGTCCGGTCGGGGCACTTCCACCGGCTCGGCCGGAGGAGCTGCTCGAAAGGTCCGTATCTATAGATCCGACCGTTGGATCGCGCTCAAATTTTTTCACGAGTTTCCGGAGGCTGTTTTCCATGGAGACGCGTTGAATCGGTACGACACGGCGACAACGTCCGGTCGGGGCAATTCCAACGGCTCGGATAGAGTAGCGGCTCAGTTTCCGGAGGCTGTTTTCCATGGAGACGCGTTGAATCGGTACGACACGGCGACAGCGTCCGGTCGGGGCAATTCCAACGGCTCGGCCAGAGTAGCTGCTCGAAAGGTCCGTATCTATAGATCCGACCTTTGGATGGCGCTCAAATTTTTTCACGAGTTTCCGGAGGCTGTTTTCCATGGAGTCGCGTTGAATCGGTACGACTCGGCGACAGCGTCCGGTTGGTGTCATTCCACTGGATCGGCCAGAGTAGGGGCTCAAAAGGTCCGTATCTATAGATTCGACCGTTTGATCGCGCTCAATTTTTTTCACGAGTTTCCGGAGGCTGTTTGCCATGGAGACGCGTTGAATCGGTACGACACGGCGACAGCATCCGGTCGGGGCAATTCCAACGGCTCGGCCAGAGTAGCTGCTCGAAAGGTCCGTATCTATAGATCCGACGGTTGGATGGCGCTCAAATTTTTTCACGAGTTTCCGGACGCTGTTTTCCATGGAGACACGTTGAATCGGTACGACACGGCGACAGCGTCCGATGGGTGTCATTCCACCGGATCGGCCAGAGTAGGGGCTCAAAAGGTCCGTATCTATAGATCCGACCGTTGGATCGCGTTCAAATGTTTTCACAAGTTTCTGGAGGCTGTATTCCATGGAGACGCGTTGAATCGGTACGACACAGCGACAGCGTCCGGTCGGGGCGATTCCAACGGCTCGGCTAGAGTAGCGGCTCGAAAGGTCCGTATCTATAGATCCGACCGTTGGATCGCGCTCAAATTGTTTCACGAGTTTTCAGAGGCTGTTTTCCATGGAGAAGCCTTGAATCGGTACGGCACAGCTACAGGTTCCGGTCAGGGTCAATTCCACCGGCTCGGCTAGAGGAGCTGCTCGAAAGGTCCGTATCTATAGATCCGACCGTTGGATCGCGCTCAAATTTTTTCACGAGTTTACGGAGGCTGTATTCCATGGAGACGCGTTGAATCGGTATGACACGGCGACAACGTCCGGTTGGTGTCATTCCACCGGATCGGCCAGAGTAGGGGCTCAAAAGGTCCGTATCTATAGATCCGACCGTTGGATCGCGTTCAAATGTTTTCACGAGTTTCTGGAGGCTGTATTCCATGGAGACGCGTTGAATCGGTACGACACGGCGACAGCGTCCGGTCGGGGCAATTCCAACGGCTCGGCCAGAGTAGCTGCTCGAAAGGTCCGTATCTATAGATCCGACCGTTGGATCGCGCTCAAATTTTTTCACGAGTTTCCAAGCCTGTTTTCCATGGAGTCGCGTTGAATCGGTACGACTCGGCGACAGCTTCCGGGCGGGGCAATTCCACTTGCTCAGCCAGAGTAGCTGCTTGAAAGGTCCGTATCTATAGATCCGACCGTTGGATCGCGCTTAAATTTTTTCACGAGTTTCCGGAGGCTGTTTCCATGGAGAAGCCTTGAATCGGTACGGCACAGCTACAGGGTCCGGTCGGGGTCAATTCCACCGGCTCGGCCAGAGGAGCTGCTCGAAAGGTCCGTATCTATAGATCCGACCGTTGGATCGCGCTCAAATTGTTTCACGAGTTTCCGGAGGCTGTATTCCATGGAGACGCGTTGAATCGGTACGACACGGCGACAGCGTCCGGTCGGGGCAATTCCACCGGCTCGGCCGGAGGAGCTGCTCGAAAGGTCCGTCTCTATAGATCCGACCGTTGGATCGCGCTCAAATTTTTTCACGAGTTTCCGGAGGCTGTTTTCCATGGAGTCGCGTTGAATCGGTACGACACGGCGACAACGTCCGGTCGGGGCAATTCCAACGGCTCGGATAGAGTAGCTGCTCGAAAGGTCCGTATCTATAGATCCGACCTTTGGATGGCGCTCAAATTTTTTCACGAGTTTCCGGAGGCTGTTTTCCATGGAGACGCGTTGAATCGGTACGGCACAGCTACAGGGTCCGGTCGGGGTCAATTCCACCGGCTCGGCTAGAGGAGCTGCTCGAAAGGTCCGTATCTATAGATCCGACCGTTGGATCGCGCTCAAATTTTTTCACGAGTTTACGGAGGCTGTATTCCATGGAGACGCGTTGAATCGGTATGACACGGCGACAACGTCCGGTTGGTGTCATTCCACCGGATCGGCCAGAGTAGGGGCTCAAAAGGTCCGTATCTATAGATCCGACCGTTGGATCGCGTTCAAATGTTTTCACAAGTTTCTGGAGGCTGTATTCCATGGAGACGCGTTGAATCGGTACGACACAGCGACAGCGTCCGGTCGGGGCGATTCCAACGGCTCGGCTAGAGTAGCGGCTCGAAAGGTCCGTATCTATAGATCCGACCGTTGGATCGCGCTCAAATTGTTTCACGAGTTTTCAGAGGCTGTTTTCCATGGAGAAGCCTTGAATCGGTACGGCACAGCTACAGGGTCCGGTCGGGGTCATTCCACCGGCTCGGCCAGAGTAGCAGCTCGAAAGGTCCGTATCTATAGATCCGACCGTTGGATCGCGCTCAAATTTTTTCACGAGTTTCCGGAGGCTGTTTTCCATGGAGACGCGTTGAATCGGTACGACTCGGCGACAGCGTCCGGTTGGTGTCATTCCACCGGATCGGCCAGAGTAGGGGCTCAAAAGGTCCGTATCTATAGATCCGACCGTTGGATCGCGTTCAAATGTTTTCACGAGTTTCTGGAGGCTGTATTCCATGGAGACGTGTTGAATCGGTACGACACGGCGACAGGGTCCGGTCGGGGCAATTCCAACGGCTCGGCCAGAGTAGCTGCTCGAAAGGTCCGTATCTATAGATCCGACCGTTGGATCGCGCTCAAATTTTTTCACGAGTTTCCGAAGGCTGTTTTCCATGGAGACGCGTTGAATCGGTACGGCACAGCTACAGGGTCCGGTCGGGGTCAATTCCACCGGCTCGGCTAGAGGAGCTGCTCGAAAGGTCCGTATCTATAGATCCGACCGTTGGATCGCGTTCAAATGTTTTCACGAGTTTCTGGAGGCTGTATTCCATGGAGACGCGTTGAATCGGTACGACACGGCGACAGCGTCCGGTCGGGGCAATTCCAACGGCTCGGCCAGAGTAGCTGCTCGAAAGGTCCGTATCTATAGATCCGACCGTTGGATCGCGCTCAAATTTTTTCACGCGTTTTCGAAGGTTGTTTTCCATGGAGAAGCCTTGAATCGGTACGGCACAGCTACAGGGTCCGGTCGGGGTCAATTCCACCGGCTCGGCCAGAGGAGCTGCTCGAAAGGTCCGTATCTATAGATCCGACCATTGGATCGCGCTCAAATTGTTTCACGAGTTTCCGGAGGCTGTATTCCATGGAGGCGCGTTGAATCGGTACGACACGGCGACAGCGTCCGGTCGGGGCAATTCCACCGGCTCGGCCGGAGGAGCTGCTCGAAAGGTCCGTATCTATAGATCCGACCGTTGGATCGCGCTCAAATTTTTTCACGAGTTTCCGGAGGCTGTTTTCCATGGAGTCGCGTTGAATCGGTACGACACGGCGACAACGTCCGGTCGGGGCAATTCCAACGGCTCGGATAGAGTAGCTGCTCGAAAGGTCCGTATCTATAGATCCGACCTTTGGATGGCGCTCAAATTTTTTCACGAGTTTCCGGAGGCTGTTTTGCATGGAGTCGCGTTGAATCGGTACGACACGGCGACATCGTCCGGTTGGTGTCATTCCACCGGATCGGCCAGAGTAGGGGCTCAAAAGGTCCGTATCTATAGATCCGACCGTTGGATCGCGTTCAATTGTTTTCACGAGTTTCCGGAGGCTGTTTTCCATGGAGACGCGTTGAATCGGTACGACACGGCGACAGCGTCCGGTCGGGGCAATTCCAACGGCTCGGCCAGAGTAGCTGCTCGAAAGGTCCGTATCTATAGATCCGACCTTTGGATGGCGCTCAAATTTTTTCACGAGTTTCCGGAGGCTGTTTTCCATGGAGTCGCGTTGAATCGGTACGACTCGGCGACAGCGTCCGGTTGGTGTCATTCCACTGGATCGGCCAGAGTAGGGGCTCAAAAGGTCCGTATCTATAGATCCGACCGTTGGATCGCGCTCAATTTTTTTCTCGAGTTTCCGGAGGCTGTTTGCCATGGAGACGCGTTGAATCGGTACGACACGGCGACAGCGTCCGGTCGGGGCAATTCCAACGGCTCGGCCAGAGTAGCTGCTCGAAAGGTCCGTATCTATAGATCCGACCGTTGGATCGCGCTCAAATTTTTTCACGCGTTTTCGAAGGCTGTTTTCCATGGAGAAGCCTTGAATCGGTACGGCACAGCTACAGGGTCCGGTCGGGGTCAATTCCACCGGCTCGGCCAGAGGAGCTGCTCGAAAGGTCCGTATCTATAGATCCGACCGTTGGATCGCGCTCAAATTGTTTCACGAGTTTCCGGAGGCTGTATTCCATGGAGACGCGTTGAATCGGTACGACACGGCGACAGCGTCCGGTCGGGGCAATTCCACCGGCTCGGCCGGAGGAGCTGCTCGAAAGGTCCGTATCTATAGATCCGACCGTTGGATCGCGCTCAAATTTTTTCACGAGTTTCCGGAGGCTGTTTTCCATGGAGTCGCGTTGAATCGGTACGACACGGCGACAACGTCCGGTCGGGGCAATTCCAACAGCTCGGATAGAGTAGCTGCTCGAAAGGTCCGTATCTATAGATCCGACCTTTGGATGGCGCTCAAATTTTTTCACGAGTTTCCGGAGGCTGTTTTGCATGGAGTCGCGTTGAATCGGTACGACACGGCGACATCGTCCGGTTGGTGTCATTCCACCGGATCGGCCAGAGTAGGGGCTCAAAAGGTCCGTATCTATAGATCCGACCGTTGGATCGCGTTCAATTGTTTTCACGAGTTTCCGGAGGCTGTTTTCCATGGAGACGCGTTGAATCGGTACGACACGGCGACAACGTCCGGTCGGGGCAATTCCAACGGCTCGGCCAAAGTAGCTGCTCGAAAGGTCCGTATCTATAGATCCGACCTTTGGATGGCGCTCAAATTTTTTCACGAGTTTCCGGAGGCTGTTTTCCATGGAGACGCGTTGAATCGATACGACACGGCGACAACGTCCGGTCGGGGCAATTCCAACGGCTCGGATAGAGTAGCGGCTCAGTTTCCGGAGGCTGTTTTCCATGGAGACGCGTTGAATCGGTACGACACGGCGACAGCGTCCGGTCGGGGCAATTCCAACGGCTCGGCCAGAGTAGCTGCTCGAAAGGTCCGTATCTATAGATCCGACCTTTGGATGGCGCTCAAATTTTTTCACGAGTTTCCGGAGGCTGTTTTCCATGGAGTCGCGTTGAATCGGTACGACTCGGCGACAGCGTCCGGTTGGTGTCATTCCACTGGATCGGCCAGAGTAGGGGCTCAAAAGGTCCGTATCTATAGATCCGACCGTTGGATCGCGCTCAATTTTTTTCTCGAGTTTCCGGAGGCTGTTTGCCATGGAGACGCGTTGAATCGGTACGACACGGCGACAGCGTCCGGTCGGGGCAATTCCAACGGCTCGGCCAGAGTAGCTGCTCGAAAGGTCCGTACCTATAGATCCGACCGTTGGATCGCGCTCAAATTTTTTCACGAGTTTCCGGAGGCTGTTTTCCATGGAGTCGCGTTGAATCGGTACGACACGGCGACAACGTCCGGTCGGGGCAATTCCAACGGCTCGGATAGAGTAGCGGCTCAGTTTCCGGAGGCTGTTTTCCATGGAGACGCGTTGAATCGGTACGACACGGCGACAGCGTCCGGTCGGGGCAATTCCAACGGCTCGGCCAGAGTAGCTGCTCGAAAGGTCCGTATCTATAGATCCGACCTTTGGATGGCGCTCAAATTTTTTCACGAGTTTTCGGAGGCTGTTTTCCATGGAGTCGCGTTGAATCGGTACGACTCGGCGACAGCGTCCGGTTGGTGTCATTCCACTGGATCGGCCAGAGTAGGGGCTCAAAAGGTCCGTATCTATAGATCCGACCGTTTGATCGCGCTCAATTTTTTTCACGAGTTTCCGGAGGCTGTTTGCCATGGAGACGCGTTGAATCGGTACGACACGGCGACAGCGTCCGGTCGGGGCAATTCCAACGGCTCGGCCAGAGTAGCTGCTCGAAAGGTCCGTATCTATAGATCCGACCTTTGGATGGCGCTCAAATTTTTTCACGAGTTTCCGGAGGCTGTTTTGCATGGAGTCGCGTTGAATCGGTACGACACGGCGACATCGTCCGGTTGGTGTCATTCCACCGGATCGGCCAGAGTAGGGGCTCAAAAGGTCCGTATCTATAGATCCGACCGTTGGATCGCGTTCAAATGTTTTCACGAGTTTCTGGAGGCTGTATTCCATGGAGACGCGTTGAATCGGTACGACACGGCGACAGCGTCCGGTCGGGGCAATTCCAACGGCTCGGCCAGAGTAGCTGCTCGAAAGGTCCGTATCTATAGATCCGACCGTTGGATCGCGCTCAAATTTTTTCACGCGTTTTCGAAGGCTGTTTTCCATGGAGAAGCCTTGAATCGGTACGGCACAGCTACAGGGTCCGGTCGGGGTCAATTCCACCGGCTCGGCCAGAGGAGCTGCTCGAAAGGTCCGTATCTATAGATCCGACCGTTGGATCGCGCTCAAATTGTTTCACGAGTTTCCGGAGGCTGTATTCCATGGAGACGCGTTGAATCGGTACGACACGGCGACAGCGTCCGGTCGGGGCAATTCCACCGGCTCGGCCGGAGGAGCTGCTCGAAAGGTCCGTATCTATAGATCCGACCGTTGGATCGCGCTCAAATTTTTTCACGAGTTTCCGGAGGCTGTTTTCCATGGAGACGCGTTGAATCGGTACGACACGGCGACAACGTCCGGTCGGGGCAATTCCAACGGCTCGGCCAAAGTAGCTGCTCGAAAGGTCCGTATCTATAGATCCGACCTTTGGATGGCGCTCAAATTTTTTCACGAGTTTCCGGAGGCTGTTTTCCATGGAGACGCGTTGAATCGATACGACACGGCGACAACGTCCGGTCGGGGCAATTCCAACGGCTCGGATAGAGTAGCGGCTCAGTTTCCGGAGGCTGTTTTCCATGGAGACGCGTTGAATCGGTACGACACGGCGACATCGTCCGGTTGGTGTCATTCCACCGGATCGGCCAGAGTAGGGGCTCAAAAGGTCCGTATCTATAGATCCGACCGTTGGATCGCGTTCAATTGTTTTCACGAGTTTCCGGAGGCTGTTTTCCATGGAGACGCGTTGAATCGGTACGACACGGCGACAACGTCCGGTCGGGGCAATTCCAACGGCTCGGCCAAAGTAGCTGCTCGAAAGGTCCGTATCTATAGATCCGACCTTTGGATGGCGCTCAAATTTTTTCACGAGTTTCCGGAGGCTGTTTTCCATGGAGACGCGTTGAATCGATACGACACGGCGACAACGTCCGGTCGGGGCAATTCCAACGGCTCGGATAGAGTAGCGGCTCAGTTTCCGGAGGCTGTTTTCCATGGAGACGCGTTGAATCGGTACGACACGGCGACAGCGTCCGGTCGGGGCAATTCCAACGGCTCGGCCAGAGTAGCTGCTCGAAAGGTCCGTATCTATAGATCCGACCTTTGGATGGCGCTCAAATTTTTTCACGAGTTTCCGGAGGCTGTTTTCCATGGAGTCGCGTTGAATCGGTACGACTCGGCGACAGCGTCCGGTTGGTGTCATTCCACTGGATCGGCCAGAGTAGGGGCTCAAAAGGTCCGTATCTATAGATCCGACCGTTGGATCGCGCTCAATTTTTTTCTCGAGTTTCCGGAGGCTGTTTGCCATGGAGACGCGTTGAATCGGTACGACACGGCGACAGCGTCCGGTCGGGGCAATTCCAACGGCTCGGCCAGAGTAGCTGCTCGAAAGGTCCGTACCTATAGATCCGACCGTTGGATCGCGCTCAAATTTTTTCACGAGTTTCCGGAGGCTGTTTTCCATGGAGTCGCGTTGAATCGGTACGACACGGCGACAACGTCCGGTCGGGGCAATTCCAACGGCTCGGATAGAGTAGCGGCTCAGTTTCCGGAGGCTGTTTTCCATGGAGACGCGTTGAATCGGTACGACACGGCGACAGCGTCCGGTCGGGGCAATTCCAACGGCTCGGCCAGAGTAGCTGCTCGAAAGGTCCGTATCTATAGATCCGACCTTTGGATGGCGCTCAAATTTTTTCACGAGTTTTCGGAGGCTGTTTTCCATGGAGTCGCGTTGAATCGGTACGACTCGGCGACAGCGTCCGGTTGGTGTCATTCCACTGGATCGGCCAGAGTAGGGGCTCAAAAGGTCCGTATCTATAGATCCGACCGTTTGATCGCGCTCAATTTTTTTCACGAGTTTCCGGAGGCTGTTTGCCATGGAGACGCGTTGAATCGGTACGACACGGCGACAGCGTCCGGTCGGGGCAATTCCAACGGCTCGGCCAGAGTAGCTGCTCGAAAGGTCCGTATCTATAGATCCGACCTTTGGATGGCGCTCAAATTTTTTCACGAGTTTCCGGAGGCTGTTTTGCATGGAGTCGCGTTGAATCGGTACGACACGGCGACATCGTCCGGTTGGTGTCATTCCACCGGATCGGCCAGAGTAGGGGCTCAAAAGGTCCGTATCTATAGATCCGACCGTTGGATCGCGTTCAAATGTTTTCACGAGTTTCTGGAGGCTGTATTCCATGGAGACGCGTTGAATCGGTACGACACGGCGACAGCGTCCGGTCGGGGCAATTCCAACGGCTCGGCCAGAGTAGCTGCTCGAAAGGTCCGTATCTATAGATCCGACCGTTGGATCGCGCTCAAATTTTTTCACGCGTTTTCGAAGGCTGTTTTCCATGGAGAAGCCTTGAATCGGTACGGCACAGCTACAGGGTCCGGTCGGGGTCAATTCCACCGGCTCGGCCAGAGGAGCTGCTCGAAAGGTCCGTATCTATAGATCCGACCGTTGGATCGCGCTCAAATTGTTTCACGAGTTTCCGGAGGCTGTATTCCATGGAGACGCGTTGAATCGGTACGACACGGCGACAGCGTCCGGTCGGGGCAATTCCACCGGCTCGGCCGGAGGAGCTGCTCGAAAGGTCCGTATCTATAGATCCGACCGTTGGATCGCGCTCAAATTTTTTCACGAGTTTCCGGAGGCTGTTTTCCATGGAGTCGCGTTGAATCGGTACGACACGGCGACAACGTCCGGTCGGGGCAATTCCAACGGCTCGGATAGAGTAGCTGCTCGAAAGGTCCGTATCTATAGATCCGACCTTTGGATGGCGCTCAAATTTTTTCACGAGTTTCCGGAGGCTGTTTTGCATGGAGTCGCGTTGAATCGGTACGACACGGCGACATCGTCCGGTTGGTGTCATTCCACCGGATTGGCCAGAGTAGGGGCTCAAAAGGTCCGTATCTATAGATCCGACCGTTGGATCGCGTTCAATTGTTTTCACGAGTTTCCGGAGGCTGTTTTCCATGGAGACGCGTTGAATCGGTACGACACGGCGACAGCGTCCGGTCGGGGCAATTCCAACGGCTCGGCCAGAGTAGCGGCTCGAAAGGTCCGTATCTATAGATCCGACCGTTGGATCGCGCTCAAATTTTTTCACGAGTTTCCAGAGGCTGTTTTCCATGGAGACGCGTTGAATCGGTACGACACGGCGACAGCGTCCGGTCGGGGCAATTCCACCGGCTCGGCCAGAGGAGCTGCTCGAAAGGTCCGTATCTATAGATCCGACCGTTGGATGGCGTTCAAATTTTTTCACGAGTTTCCGGAGGCTGTTTTCCATGGAGACGCGTTGAATCGGTACGACACGGCGACAGCGTCCGGTCGGGGCAATTCCACGGGCTCGCCCAGAGTAGCTGCTCGAAAGGTCCGTATCTATAGATCCGACCGTTGGATGGCGTTCAAATTTTTTCACGAATTTCCGGAGGCTGTTTTCCATGGAGACGCGTTGAATCGGTACGACACGACGACAACGTCCGGTCGGGGCAATTCCAACGGCTCTACCAGAGTAGCTGCTCGAAAGGTCCGTATCTATAGATCCGACCTTTGGATGGCGCTCAAATTTTTTCACGAGTTTCCGGAGGCTGTTTTCCATGGAGTCGCGTTGAATCGGTACGACTCGGCGACAGCGTCCGGTTGGTGTCATTCCACTGGATCGGCCAGAGTAGGGGCTCAAAAGGTCCGTATCTATAGATCCGACCGTTGGATCGCGTTCAAATGTTTTCTCGAGTTTCCGGAGGCTGTTTGCCATGGAGACGCGTTGAATCGGTACGACACGGCGACAGCGTCCGGTCGGGGCAATTCCAACGGCTCGGCCAGAGTAGCTGCTCGAAAGGTCCGTATCTATAGATCCGACCGTTGGATCGCACTCAAATTTTTTCACGCGTTTTCGAAGGCTGTTTTCCATGGAGAAGCCTTGAATCGGTACGACACAGCTACAGGGTCCGGTCGGGGTCAATTCCACCGGCTCGGCCAGAGGAGCTGCTCGAAAGGTCCGTATCTATAGATCCGAACGTTGGATCGCGCTCAAATTGTTTCACGAGTTTCCGGAGGCTGTATTCCATGGAGACGCGTTGAATCGGTACGACACGGCGACAACGTCCGGTCGGGGCAATTCCACCGGCTCGGCCGGAGGAGCTGCTCGAAAGGTCCGTATCTATAGATCCGACCGTTGGATCGCGCTCAAATTTTTTCACGAGTTTCCGGAGGCTGTTTTCCATGGAGTCGCGTTGAATCGGTACGACACGGCGACAACGTCCGGTCGGGGCAATTCCAACGGCTCGGATAGAGTAGCGGCTCAGTTTCCGGAGGCTGTTTTCCATGGAGACGCGTTGAATCGGTACGACACGGCGACAGCGTCCGGTCGGGGCAATTCCAACGGCTCGGCCAGAGTAGCTGCTCGAAAGGTCCGTATCTATAGATCCGACCGTTGGATCGCACTCAAATTTTTTCACGCGTTTTCGAAGGCTGTTTTCCATGGAGAAGCCTTGAATCGGTACGGCACAGCTACAGGGTCCGGTCGGGGTCAATTCCACCGGCTCGGCCAGAGGAGCTGCTCGAAAGGTCCGTATCTATAGATCCGAACGTTGGATCGCGCTCAAATTGTTTCACGAGTTTCCGGAGGCTGTATTCCATGGAGACGCGTTGAATCGGTACGACACGGCGACCACGTCCGGTCGGGGCAATTCCACCGGCTCGGCCGGAGGACCTGCTCGAAAGGTCCGTATCTATAGATCCGACCGTTGGATCGCGCTCAAATTTTTTCACGAGTTTCCGGAGGCTGTTTTCCATGGAGTCGCGTTGAATCGGTACGACACGGCGACAACGTCCGGTCGGGGCAATTCCAACGGCTCGGATAGAGTAGCGGCTCAGTTTCCGGAGGCTGTTTTCCATGGAGACGCGTTGAATCGGTACGACACGGCGACAGCGTCCGGTCGGGGCAATTCCAACGGCTCGGCCAGAGTAGCTGCTCGAAAGGTCCGTATCTATAGATCCGACCTTTGGATGGCGCTCAAATTTTTTCACGAGTTTTCGGAGGCTGTTTTCCATGGAGTCGCGTTGAATCGGTACGACTCGGCGACAGCGTCCGGTTGGTGTCATTCCACTGGATCGGCCAGAGTAGGGGCTCAAAAGGTCCGTATCTATAGATCCGACCGTTTGATCGCGCTCAATTTTTTTCACGAGTTTCCGGAGGCTGTTTGCCATGGAGACGCGTTGAATCGGTACGACACGGCGACAGCGTCCGGTCGGGGCAATTCCAACGGCTCGGCCAGAGTAGCTGCTCGAAAGGTCCGTATCTATAGATCCGACCTTTGGATGGCGCTCAAATTTTTTCACGAGTTTCCGGAGGCTGTTTTGCATGGAGTCGCGTTGAATCGGTACGACACGGCGACATCGTCCGGTTGGTGTCATTCCACCGGATCGGCCAGAGTAGGGGCTCAAAAGGTCCGTATCTATAGATCCGACCGTTGGATCGCGTTCAATTGTTTTCACGAGTTTCCGGAGGCTGTTTTCCATGGAGACGCGTTGAATCGGTACGACACGGCGACAGCGTCCGGGCGGGGCAATTCCAACGGCTCGGCCAGAGTAGCTGCTCGAAAGGTCCGTATCTATAGATCCGACCTTTGGATGGCGCTCAAATTTTTTCACGAGTTTCCGGAGGCTGTTTTCCATGGAGTCGCGTTGAATCGGTACGACTCGGTGACAGCGTCCGGTTGGTGTCATTCCACTGGATCGGCCAGAGTAGGGGCTCAAAAGGTCCGTATCTATAGATCCGACCGTTGGATCGCGCTCAATTTTTTTCTCGAGTTTCCGGAGGCTGTTTGCCATGGAGACGCGTTGAATCGGTACGACACGGCGACAGCGTCCGGTCGGGGCAATTCCAACGGCTCGGCCAGAGTAGCTGCTCGAAAGGTCCGTATCTATAGATCCGACCGTTGGATCGCGCTCAAAATTTTTCACGAGTTTCCAGAGCCTGTTTGCCATGGAGTCGCGTTGAATCGGTACGACTCGGTGACAGCGTCCGGTCGGGGCAATTCCACCGGCTCGCCCAGAGTAGCTGTTCGAAAGGTCCGTATCTATAGATCCGACCGTTGGATCGCGCTCAAATTTTTTCACGAGTTTCCGGAGGCTGTATTCCATGGAGACGCGTTGAATCGGTACGACACGGCGACAGCGTCCGGTCGGGGCAATTCCACCGGCTCGGCCAGAGGAGCTGCTCGAAAGGTCTGTATCTATAGATCCGACCGTTGGATCGCGCTCAAACTTTTTTCACGAGTTTCCGGAGGCTGTTTGCCATGGAGACGCGTTGAATCGGTACGACACGGCGACAACGTCCGGTCGGGGCAATTCCAACGGCTAGGCCAGAGTAGCTGCTCGAAAGGTCCGTATCTATAGATCCGACCGTTGGATGGCGCTCAAATTTTTTCACGAGTTTCCGGACGCTGTTTTCCATGGAGACACGTTGAATCGGTACGACACGGCGACAGCGTCCGATTGGTGTCATTCCACCGGATCGGCCAGAGTAGGGGCTCAAAAGGTCCGTATCTATAGATCCGACCGTTGGATCGCGTTCAAATGTTTTCACGAGTTTCTGGAGGCTGTATTCCATGGAGACGCGTTGAATCGGTACGACACAGCGACAGCGTCCGGTCGGGGCAATTCCAACGGCTCGGCCAGAGTAGCGGCTCGAAAGGTCCGTATCTATAGATCCGACCGTTGGATCGCGCTCAAATTTTTTCACGAGTTTCCAGAGGCTGTTTTCCATGGAGACGCGTTGAATCGGTACGACACGGCGACAGCGTCCGGTCGGGGCAATTCCACCGGCTCGGCCAGAGGAGCTGCTCGAAAGGTCCGTATCTATAGATCCGACCGTTGGATGGCGTTCAAATTTTTTCACGAGTTTCCGGAGGCTGTTTGCCATGGAGACGCGTTGAATCGGTACGACATGACGACAACGTCCGGTCGGGGCAATTCCAACGGCTCTACCAGAGTAGCTGCTCGAAAGGTCCGTATCTATAGATCCGACCGTTGGATGGCGCTCAAATGTTTTCACGAGTTTCCGGAGGCTGTTTTCCATGGAGTCGCGTTGAATCGGTACGACTCGGCGACATCGTCCGGTTGGTGTCATTCCACCGGATCGGCCAGAGTAGGGGCTCAAAAGGTCCGTATCTATAGATCCGACCGTTGGATCGCGTTCAAATGTTTTCACGAGTTTCTTGAGGCTGTATTACATGGAGACGCGTTGAATCGGTACGACATGGCGACAGTGTCCGGTCAGGGCAATTCCAACGGCTCGGCCAGAGTAGCAGCTCGAAAGGTCCGTATCTATAGATCCGACCGTTGGATCGCGCTCAAATTTTTTCACGAGTTTCCGGAGGATGTTTGCCATGGAGTCGCGTTGAAT
This sequence comes from Populus davidiana, assembly GCA_030145905.1. Classification (NCBI taxonomy): domain Eukaryota; kingdom Viridiplantae; phylum Streptophyta; class Magnoliopsida; order Malpighiales; family Salicaceae; genus Populus; species Populus davidiana. The sequence continues at coordinate 14,708,520 of CM057797.1, forward strand.
CGGTACGACTCGGCGACAGCTTCCGGTCGGGGCAATTCCACTGGCTCGGCCAGAGTAGCTGCTCGAAAGGTCCGTATCTATAGATCCGACCGTTGGATCGCGCTCAAATTTTTTCACGAGTTTCCGGAGGCTGTTTGCCATGGAGACGCGTTGAATCGGTACGACACGGCGACAACGTCCGGTCGGGGCAATTCCACCGGCTCGGCCAGAGGAGCTGCTCGAAGGTCCGTATCTATAGATCCGACCATTGGATGGCGCTCAAATTTTTTCACGAGTTTCCAGAGGCTGTTTTCCATGGAGACGCGTTGAATCGGTACGACACGGCGACAACGTCCGGTCGGGGCAATTCCAACGGCTCGGCCAGAGTAGCTGCTCGAAAGGTCCGTATCTATAGATCCGACCGTTGGATGGCGCTCAAATTTTTTCACGAGTTTTCGGAGGCTGTTTTCCATGGAGTCGCGTTGAATCGGTACGACTCGGCGACAACGTCAGGTTGGTGTCATTCCACCGGATCGGCCAGAGTAGGGGCTCAAAAGGTCCGTATCTATAGATCCGACAGTTGGATCGCGTTCAAATGTTTTCACGAGTTTCTGGAGGCTGTATTCCATGGAGACGCGTTGAATCGGTACGACACGGCGACAGCGTCCGGTCGGGGCAATTCCAACGGCTCGGCCAGAGTAGCGGCTCGAAAGGTCCGTATCTATAGATCCGACCGTTGGATCGCGCTCAAATTTTTTCACGAGTTTCCAAGCCTGTTTTCCATGGAGTCGCGTTGAATCGGTACGACTCGGCGACAGCTTCCGGGCGGGGCAATTCCACTTGCTCAGCCAGAGTAGCTGCTTGAAAGGTCCGTATCTATAGATCCGACCGTTGGATCGCGCTTAAATTTTTTCACGAGTTTCCGGAGGCTGTTTCCATGGAGTCGCGTTGAATCGGTACGACTCGGCGACAGCGTCCGGTTGGTGTCATTCCACTGGATCGGCCAGAGTATGGGCTCAAAAGGTCCGTATCTATAGATCCGACCGTTTGATCGCGCTCAATTTTTTTCTCGAGTTTCCGGAGGCTGTTTGCCATGGAGACGCGTTGAATCGGTACGACACGGCGACAGCGTCCGGTCGGGGCAATTCCAACGGCTCGGCCAGAGTAGCTGCTCGAAAGGTCCGTATCTATAGATCCGACCGTTGGATCGCGTGCAAATTTTTTCACGAGTTTCTGGAGGCTGTATTCCATGGAGACGCGTTGAATCGGTACGACACAGCGACAGCGTCCGGTCGGGGCAATTCCAACGGCTCGGCCAGAATAGCGGCTCGAAAGGTCCGTATCTATAGATCCGACCGTTGGATCGCGCTCAAATGTTTTCACGAGTTTCCAGAGGCTGTTTTCCATGGAGACGCGTTGAATCGGTACGACACGGCGACAGCGTCCGGTCGGGGCAATTCCACCGGCTCGGCCAGAGGAGCTGCTCGAAAGGTCCGTATCTATAGATCCGACCGTTGGATGGCGTTCAAATTTTTTCACGAGTTTCCGGAGGCTGTTTTCCATGGAGACGCGTTGAATCGGTACGACACGACGACAACGTCCGGTCGGGGCAATTCCAACGGCTCTACCAGAGTAGCTGCTCGAAAGGTCCGTATCTATAGATCCGACCGTTGGATGGCGCTCAAATTTTTTCACGAGTTTCCGGAGGCTGTTTTCCATGGAGTCTCGTTGAATCGGTACGACTCGGCGACATCGTCCGGTTGGTGTCATTCCACCGGATCGGCCAGAGTAGGGGCTCAAAAGGTCCGTATCTATAGATCCGACCGTTGGATCGCGTTCAAATGTTTTCACGAGTTTCTTGAGGCTGTATTCCATGGAGACGCGTTGAATCGGTACGACACGGCGACAGTGTCCGGTCAGGGCAATTCCAACGGCTCGGCCAGAGTAGCAGCTCGAAAGGTCCGTATCTATAGATCCGACCGTTGGATCGCGTTCAAATGTTTTCACGAGTTTCCAAGCCTGTTTTCCATGGAGTCGCGTTGAATCGGTACGACTCGGCGACAGCTTCCGGTCGGGGCAATTCCACTGGCTCGGCCAGAGTAGCTGCTCGAAAGGTCCGTATCTATAGATCCGACCGTTGGATGGCGCTCAAATTTTTTCACGAGTTTCCGGAGGCTGTTGTCCATGGAGACGCGTTGAATCGGTACGACACGACGACAACGTCCGGTCGGGGCAATTCCTACGGCTCGACCAGAGTAGCTGCTCGAAATGTCCGTATCTATAGATCTGACCGTTGGATGGCGCTCAAATTTTTTCACGAGTTTTCGGAGGCTGTTTTCCATGGAGTCGCGTTGAATCGGTACGACTCGGCGACAGCGTCAGGTTGGTGTCATTCCACCGGATCGGCCAGAGTAGGGGCTCAAAAGGTCCGTATCTATAGATCCGACAGTTGGATCGCGTTCAAATGTTTTCACGAGTTTTTGGAGGCTGTATTCCATGGAGACGCGTTGAATCGGTACGACACGGCGACAGCGTCCGGTCGGGGCAATTCCAACGGCTCGGCCAGAGTAGCGGCTCGAAAGGTCCGTATCTATAGATCCGACCGTTGGATCGCGCTCAAATTTTTTCACGAGTTTCCAAGCCTGTTTTCCATGGAGTCGCGTTGAATCGGTACGACTCGGCGACAGCTTCCGGTCGGGGCAATTCCACTGGCTCGGCCAGAGTAGCTGCTCGAAAGGTCCGTATCTATAGATCCGACCGTTGGATCGCGCTCAAATTTTTTCACGAGTTTCCGGAGGCTGTTTGCCATGGAGACGCGTTGAATCGGTACGACACGGCGACAGCGTCCGGTCGGGGCAATTCCAACGGCTCGGCCAGAGTAGCTGCTCGAAATGTCCGTATCTATAGATCCGACCGTTGGATGGCGCTCAAATTTTTTCACGAGTTTCTGGAGGCTGTTTTCCATGGAGTCGCGTTGAATCGGTACGACTCGGCGACATCGTCCGGTTGGTGTCATTCCACCGGATCGGCCAGAGTAGGGGCTCAAAAGGTCCGTATCTATAGATCCGACCGTTGGATCGCGTTCAAATGTTTTCACGAGTTTCTTGAGGCTGTATTCCATGGAGACGCGTTGAATCGGTACGACACGGCGACAGTGTCCGGTCGGGGCAATTCCACCGGCTCGGCCAGAGGAGCTGCTCGAAGGTCCGTATCTATAGATCCGACCGTTGGATGGCGCTCAAATTTTTTCACGAGTTTCCGGAGGCTGTTTTCCATGGAGACGCGTTGAATCGGTACGACACGGCGACAACGTCCGGTCGGGGCAATTCCAACGGCTCGGCCAGAGTAGCTGCTCGAAATGTCCGTATCTATAGATCTGACCGTTGGATGGCGCTCAAATTTTTTCACGAGTTTTCGGAGGCTGTTTTCCATGGAGTCGCGTTGAATCGGTACGACTCGGCGACAGCGTCAGGTTGGTGTCATTCCACCGGATCGGCCATAGTAGGGGCTCAAAAGGTCCGTATCTATAGATCCGACAGTTGGATCGCGTTCAAATGTTTTCACGAGTTTCTGGAGGCTGTATTCCATGGAGACGCGTTGAATCGGTACGACACGGCGACAGCGTCCGGTCGGGGCAATTCCACTGGCTCGGCCAGAGTAGCTGCTCGAAAGGTCCGTATCTATAGATCCGACCGTTGGATCGCGCTCAAATTTTTTCACGAGTTTCCAAGCCTGTTTTCCATGGAGTCGCGTTGAATCGGTACGACTCGGCGACAGCTTCCGGTCGGGGCAATTCCACTGGCTCGGCCAGAGTAGCTGCTCGAAAGGTCCGTATCTATAGATCCGACCGTTGGATCGCGCTCAAATTTTTTCACGAGTTTCCGGAGGCTGTTTGCCATGGAGACGCGTTGAATCGGTACGACACGGCGACAGCGTCCGGTCGGGGCAATTCCACCGGCTCGGCCAGAGGAGCTGCTCGAAGGTCCGTATCTATAGATCCGACCGTTGGATGGCGCTCAAATTTTTTCACGAGTTTCCGGAGGCTGTTTTCCATGGAGACGCGTTGAATCGGTACGACACGGCGACAACGTCCGGTCGGGGCAAATCCAACGGCTCGGCCAGAGTAGCTGCTCGAAAGGTCCGTATCTATAGATCCGACCGTTGGATCGCGCTCAAATTTTTTCAGGAGTTTAAAAGGTTGTTTTCATGGAGACGCGTTGAATCGGTACGACTCGGCGACCGCGTCCGGTCGGTGTGATTCCACGGGCTCGGCGAGAGTAGCGGCTCAAAAGGTCCGTATCTATAGATCCGACCGTTGGATCGCGCTCAAATTTTGTCACGAGTTTCCGGAGGCTGTTTTCCATGGAGACGCGTTTAATCGGCACGACACGGCTACAGCGTCCGGTCGGGGTCATTCCACCGGCTCGGCCAGAGTAGCGGCTCAAAAGGTCCGTATCTATAGATCCGACCGTTGGATCGCGCTCAAATTTTTTCACGAGTTTCCGGAGACTGTTTTCCATGGAGACGCGTTGAATCGGTACGACACGGCGACAGCGTCCGGTGGGGGCAATTCCACCGGCTCGGCTAGAGTAGCTGCTTGAAAGGTCCGTATCTATAGATCCGACCGTTGGATCGCCCTAAAAATTTTTCACGAGTTTCCAGAGGCTGTTTTCCATGGAGACGCGTTGAATCGGTACGACACGGCTACAGTGTCCGGTCGGGGTCATTCCACCGGCTCGGCCAGAGTAGCGGCTCAAAAGGTCCGTATCTATAGATCCGACCGTTGGATATGGCTCAATTTTTTTCACGAGTTTCTGGAGGATGTTTTCCATGGAGACGCGTTGAATCGGTACGACACGGCGACAACGTCCGGTCGGGGCAATTCCAACGGCTCGGCCAGAGTAGCTGCTCGAAAGGTCCGTATCTATAGATCCGACCGTTGGATGGCGCTCAAATTTTTTCACGAGTTTCCGAAGGCTGTTTTCCATGGAGTCGTGTTGAATCGGTACGACTCGGCGACAGCGTCCGGTCGGTGTGATTCCACCGGATCGGCCAGAGTAGGGGCTCAAAAGGTCAGTATCTATAGATCCGTCCGTTGGATCGTGCTCAACATTTTTCACGAGTTTCCGGAGGCTGTTTTCCATGGAGACGCGTTGAATCGGTACGACACGGCGACAACGTCCGGTCGGGGCAAATCCAACGGCTCGGCCAGAGTAGCTGCTCGAAAGGTCCGTATCTATAGATCCGACCGTTGGATCGCGCTCAAATTTTTTCAGGAGTTTAAAAGGTTGTTTTCATGGAGACGCGTTGAATCGATACGACTCGGCGACCGCGTCCGGTCGGTGTGATTCCACGGGCTCGGCGAGAGTAGCGGCTCAAAAGGTCCGTATCTATAGATCCGACCGTTGGATCGCGCTCAAATTTTGTCACGAGTTTCCGGAGGCTGTTTTCCATGGAGACGCGTTTAATCGGCACGACACGGCTACAGCGTCCGGTCGGGGTCATTCCACCGGCTCGGCCAGAGTAGCGGCTCAAAAGGTCCGTATCTATAGATCCGACCGTTGGATCGCGCTCAAATTTTTTCACGAGTTTCCGGAGGCTGTTTTCCATGGAGTCGCGTTGAATCGGTACGACACGGCGACAGCGTCCGGTCGGGGCAATTCCACCGGCTCGGCCAGAGGAGCTGCTCGAAAGGTCCGTATCTATAGATCCGACCGTTGGATGGCGCTCAAATTTTTTCACGAGTTTCCGGAGGCCGTTTTCCATGGAGTCGCGTTGAATCGGTACGACTCGGCGACAGCGTCAGGTGGGTGTCATTCCACCGGATCGGCCAGAGTAGGGGCTCAAAAGGTCCGTATCTATAGATCCGACAGTTGGATCGCGTGCAAATTTTTTCACGAGTTTCTGGAGGCTGTATTCCATGGAGACGCGTTGAATCGGTACGACACGGCGACAGCGTCCGGTCGGGGCAATTCCACCGGCTCGGCCAGAGGAGCTGCTCGAAAGGTCTGTATCTATAGATCCGACCGTTGGATCGCGCTCAAACTTTTTTCACGAGTTTCCGAAGGCTGTTTTCCATGGAGACGCGTTGAATCGGTACGACACAGCGACAGCGTCCGGTCGGGGCAATTCCAACGGCTCGGCCAGAGTAGCGGCTCGAAAGGTCCGTATCTATAGATCCGACCGTTGGATCGCGCTCAAATTTTTTCACGAGTTTCTAGAGGCTGTTTTCCATGGAGACGCGTTGAATCGGTACGACACGGCGACAGCGTCCGGTCGGGGCAATTCCACCGGCTCGGCCAGAGGAGCTGCTCGAAAGGTCCGTATCTATAGATCCGACCGTTGGATCGCGTTCAAATTTTTTCATGAGTTTCCAGAGGCTATTTTCCATGGAGACGCGTTGAATCGGTACGACACGGAGACAGCGTCCGGTCGGGCAATTCCAACGGCTCGGCTAGAGTAGCGGCTCGAAAGGTCCCTATCTATAGATCCGACCGTTGGATCGCGCTCAAAATTTTTCACGAGTTTTCGGAGGCTGTTTTCCATGGAGACGCGTTGAATCGGTACGACACGGCTACATCGTTCGGGCGGGGTCATTCCACCGGCTCTGCCAGAGGAGCTGCTCGAAAGGTCCGTATCTATAGATCCGACCGTTGGATCGCGCTCAAATTTTTTCATGAGTTTCCAGAGGCTATTTTCCATGGAGACGCGTTGAATCGGTACGACACGGTGACAGCTTCCGGTCGGGGTATTCCACCGGCTCGGCAAGAGCAGCGGCTCTAAAGGTCCGTATCTATAGATCCGACCGTTGGATCGCGCTCAAATTTTTTCACGAGTTTCCGGACGCTGTTTTCCATGGAGACGCGTTTAATCGGTACGACACGGCGACAGCGTCTGGTCGGGGCAATTCCACCGGCTCGGCCAGTGTAGCGGCTCAAAAGGTCCGTATCTATAGATCCGACCGTTGGATCGCGCTCAATTTTTTTCACGAGTTTCCGGAGGATGTTTTCCATGGAGACGCGTTTAATCGGTACGACACGGCGACAGCGTCCGGTCGGGGCAATTCCACCGGCTCAGCCAGAGTAGCTGCTTGAAAGGTCCGTATCTATAGATCCGACCGTTGGATCGCGTTCAAATTTTTTCACGAGTTTCCGGAGTCTATTTTCCATGGAGACGCGTTGAATCGGTACGACACGGCGACAGCGTCCGGTCGGGCAATTCCAACGGCTCGGCTAGAGTAGCGGCTCGAAAGGTCCGTATCTATAGATCCGACCGTTGGATCGCGCTCAAAATTTTTCACGAGTTTCTAGAGCCTGTTTTCCATGGAGTCGCGTTGAATCGGTACGACACGACTACAGCGTCCGGTCGGGGTCATTCCACCGGCTCGGCCAGAGTAGCGGCTCCAAAGGTCCGTATTTATAGATCCGACCGTTGGATCGCGCTCAATTTTTTTCACGAGTTTGCGGAGGATGTTTTCCATGGAGACGCGTTTAATCGGTACGACACGGCGACAGCGTCCGGTCGGGGCAATTCCACCGTCTCGGCCAGAGTAGCTGCTTGAAAGGTCCGTATCTATAGATCCGACCGTTGGATCGCGCTCAACATTTTTCACGAGTTTTCGGAGGCTGTTTTCCATGGAGACGCGTTGAATCGGTACGACACGGCTACATCGTCCGGGCGGGGTCATTCCACCGGCTCGGCCAGAGTAGCGGCTCAAAAGGTCCGTATCTATAGATCCGACCGTTGGATCGCGCTCAAATTTTTTCACGAGTTTTCGGAGGCTGTTTTCCATGGAGATGCGTTTAATCGGTACGACACAGCTACAGCGTCCGGTCGGGGTCATTCCACCGGCTCGGCCAGAGTAGCGGCTCAAAAGGTCCGTATCTATAGATCCGACCGTTGGATCGCGCTCAAATTTTTTCACGAGTTTCCGGAGACTGTTTTCCATGGAGACGTGTTGAATCGGTACAATACGGCGCCATCGTCCGGTCGGGGCAATTCCACCGGCTCGGCCAGAGGAGCTGCTCGAAAGGTCCGTATCTATAGATCCGACCGTTGGATCGCGCTCAAATTTTTTCATGAGTTTCCAAAGGCTGTTTTCCATGGAGACGCGTTGAATCGGTACGACACGGAGACAGCGTCCGGTCGGGCAATTCCAACGGCTCGGCAAGAGTAGCGGCTCGAAAGGTCCGTATCTATAGATCCGACCGTTGGATCGCGCTCAAATTTTTTCACGAGTTTCCAAGACTGTTTTCCATGGAGTCGCGTTGAATCGGTACGACACGGCTACATCGTTCGGGCGGGGTCATTCCACCGGCTCGGCCAGAGGAGCTGCTCGAAAGGTCCGTATCTATAGATCCGACCGTTGGATCGCGCTCAAATTTTTTCATGAGTTTCCGGACGCTGTTTTCCATGGAGACGCGTTGAATCGGTACGACACGGTGACAGCTTCCGGTCGGGGTATTCCACCGGCTCGGCAAGAGCAGCGGCTCCAAAGGTCCGTATCTATAGATCCGACCGTTGGATCGCGCTCAAATTTTTTCACGAGTTTCCGGACGCTGTTTTCCATGGAGACGCGTTTAATCGGTACGACACGGCGACAGCGTCCGGTCGAGGCAATTCCACCGGCTCGGCCAGTGTAGCGGCTCAAAAGGTCCGTATCTATAGATCCGACCGTTGGATCGCGCTCAATTTTTTTCACGAGTTTCTGGAGGATGTTTTCCATGGAGACGCGTTTAATCGGTACGACACGGCGACAGCGTCCGGTCGGGGCAATTCCACCGGCTCAGCCAGAGTAGCTGCTTGAAAGGTCCGTATCTATAGATCCGACCGTTGGATCGCGTTCAAATTTTTTCACGAGTTTCCGGAGTCTATTTTCCATGGAGACGCGTTGAATCGGTACGACACGGCGACAGCGTCCGGTCGGGCAATTCCAACGGCTCGGCTAGAGTAGCGGCTCGAAAGGTCCGTATCTATAGATCCGACCGTTGGATCGCGCTCAAAATTTTTCACGAGTTTCCAGAGCCTGTTTTCCATGGAGTCGCGTTGAATCGGTACGACACGGCTACAGCGTCCGGTCGGGGTCATTCCACCGGCTCGGCCAGAGTAGCGGCTCAAAAGGTCCGTATCTATAGATCCGACCGTTGGATCGCGCTCAATTTTTTTCACGAGTTTCCGGAGGATGTTTTCCATGGAGACGCGTTTAATCGGTACGACACGGCGACAGCGTCCGGTCGGGGCAATTCCACCGTCTCGGCCAGAGTAGCTGCTTGAAAGGTCCGTATCTATAGATCCGACCGTTGGATCGCGTTCAAATTTTTTCACGAGTTTCCGGAGGCTGTTTTCCATGGGGACGCGTTGAATCGGTACGACACGGAGACAGCGTCCGGTCGGGCAATTGCAACGGCTCGGCTAGAGTTGCGGCTCGAAAGGTCCGTATCTATAGATCCGACCGTTGGATCGCGCTCAAAATTTTTCACGAGTTTCTAGAGCCTGTTTTCCATGGAGTCGCGTTGAATTGGTACGACTCGGCGACAGCGTCCGGTCGGGGCAATTCCACCGGCTCGGCCAGAGGAGCTGCTCGAAAGGTACGTATCTATAGATCCGACCGTTGGATCGCGCTCAAATTGTTTCACGAGTTTCCGGAGGCTGTTTTCCATGGAGACGCGTTGAATCGGTACGACACGGCGACAGCGTCCGGTCGGGGCAATTCCAACGGCTCGGCCAGAGTAGCTGCTCGAAAGGTCCGTATCTATAGATCCGACCGTTTGATAGCGCTCAAATTTTTTCACGAGTTTCCGAAGGCTGTTTTCCATGGAGTCGCGTTGAATCGGTACAACTCGGCGACAGCGTCCGGTCGGTGTGATTCCACCGGATCGGCCAGAGTAGGGGCTCAAAAGGTCAGTATCTATAGATCCGACCGTTGGATCGCGCTCAACATTTTTCACGAGTTTTCGGAGGCTGTTTTCCATGGAGACGCGTTGAATCGGTACGACACGGCTACATCGTCCGGGCGGGGTCATTCCACCGGCTCGGCCAGAGTAGCGGCTCAAAAGGTCCGTATCTATAGATCCGACCGTTGGATCGCGCTCAAATTTTTTCACGAGTTTTCGGAGGCTGTTTTCCATGGAGACGCGTTTAATCGGTACGACACAGCTACAGCGTCCGGTCGGGGTCAATGCACCGGCTCGGCCAGAGTAGCGGCTCAAAAGGTCCGTATCTATAGATCCGACCGTTGGATCGCGCTCAAATTTTTTCACGAGTTTCCGGAGACTGTTTTCCATGGAGACGTGTTGAATCGGTACAATACGGTGCCATCGTCCGGTCGGGGCAATTCCACCGGCTCGGCCAGAAGAGCTGCTCGAAAGGTCCGTATCTATAGATCCGACCGTTGGATCGCGCTCAAAGTTTTTCATGAGTTTCCAAGCCTGTTTTCCATGGAGTCGCGTTGAATCGGTACGACTCGGCGACAGCTTCCGGTCGGGGCAATTCCACTTGCTCGGCCAGAGTAGCTGCTCGAAAGGTCCGTATCTATAGATCCGACCGTTGGATTGCGCTTAAATTTTTTCACGAGTTTCCGGAGGCTGTTTGCCATGGAGACGCGTTGAATCGGTACGACACGGCGACAGCGTCCGGTCGGGGCAATTCCAACGGCTCGGCCAGAGTAGGGGCTCAAAAGGTCCGTATCTATAGATCCGACCGTTGGATCGCGCTCAAACTTTTTCACGAGTTTCCAGAGCCTGTTTTCCATGGAGTCGCGTTGAATCGGTACGACTCGGTGACAGCGTCCGGTCGGGGCAATTCCACCGGCTCGCCCAGAGTAGCTGTTCGAAAGGTCCGTATCTATAGATCCGACCGTTGGATCGCGCTCAAATTTTTTCACGAGTTTCCGGAGGCTGTTTTCCATGGAGTCGCGTTGAATCGGTACGACACGGCGACAGCGTCCGGTCGGGGCAATTCCACCGGCTCGGCCAGAGGAGCTGCTCGAAAGGTCCGTATCTATAGATCCGACCGTTGGATGGCGCTCAAATTTTTTCACGAGTTTCCGGAGGCCGTTTTCCATGGAGTCGCGTTGAATCGGTACGACTCGGCGACAGCGTCAGGTGGGTGTCATTCCACCGGATCGGCCAGAGTAGGGGCTCAAAAGGTCCGTATCTATAGATCCGACAGTTGGATCGCGTGCAAATTTTTTCACGAGTTTCTGGAGGCTGTATTCCATGGAGACGCGTTGAATCGGTACGACACGGCGACAGCGTCCGGTCGGGGCAATTCCACCGGCTCGGCCAGAGGAGCTGCTCGAAAGGTCTGTATCTATAGATCCGACCGTTGGATCGCGCTCAAACTTTTTTCACGAGTTTCCGAAGGCTGTTTTCCATGGAGACGCGTTGAATCGGTACGACACAGCGACAGCGTCCGGTCGGGGCAATTCCAACGGCTCGGCCAGAGTAGCGGCTCGAAAGGTCCGTATCTATAGATCCGACCGTTGGATCGCGCTCAAATTTTTTCACGAGTTTCTAGAGGCTGTTTTCCATGGAGACGCGTTGAATCGGTACGACACGGCGACAGCGTCCGGTCGGGGCAATTCCACCGGCTCGGCCAGAGGAGCTGCTCGAAAGGTCCGTATCTATAGATCCGACCGTTGGATGGCGTTCAAATTTTTTCACGAGTTTCCGGAGGCTGTTTTCCATGGAGACGCGTTGAATCGATACGACACGACGACAACGTCCGGTCGGGGCAATTCCAACGGCTCTACCAGAGTAGCGGCTCGAAAGGTCCCTATCTATAGATCCGACCGTTGGATGGCGCTCAAATTTTTTCACGAGTTTCCGGAGGCTGTTTTCCATGGAGTCGCGTTGAATCGGTACGACTCGGCGACAGCGTCCGGTCGGGGCAATTCCACCGTCTCGGCCAGAGTAGCTGCTTGAAAGGTCCGTATCTATAGATCCGACCGTTGGATCGCGTTCAAATTTTTTCACGAGTTTCCGGAGGCTGTTTTCCATGGGGTCGCGTTGAATCGGTACGACACGGAGACAGCGTCCGGTCGGGCAATTGCAACGGCTCGGCTAGAGTTGCGGCTCGAAAGGTCCGTATCTATAGATCCGACCGTTGGATCGCGCTCAAAATTTTTCACGAGTTTCTAGAGCCTGTTTTCCATGGAGTCGCGTTGAATTGGTACGACTCGGCGACAGCGTCCGGTCGGGGCAATTCCACCGGCTCGGCCAGAGGAGCTGCTCGAAAGGTACGTATCTATAGATCCGACCGTTGGATCGCGCTCAAATTGTTTCACGAGTTTCCGGAGGCTGTTTTCCATGGAGACGCGTTGAATCGGTACGACACGGCGACAGCGTCCGGTCGGGGCAATTCCAACGGCTCGGCCAGAGTAGCTGCTCGAAAGGTCCGTATCTATAGATCCGACCGTTTGATAGCGCTCAAATTTTTTCACGAGTTTCCGAAGGCTGTTTTCCATGGAGTCGCGTTGAATCGGTACAACTCGGCGACAGCGTCCGGTCGGTGTGATTCCACCGGATCGGCCAGAGTAGGGGCTCAAAAGGTCAGTATCTATAGATCCGACCGTTGGATCGCGCTCAACATTTTTCACGAGTTTTCGGAGGCTGTTTTCCATGGAGACGCGTTGAATCGGTACGACACGGCTACATCGTCCGGGCGGGGTCATTCCACCGGCTCGGCCAGAGTAGCGGCTCAAAAGGTCCGTATCTATAGATCCGACCGTTGGATCGCGCTCAAATTTTTTCACGAGTTTTCGGAGGCTGTTTTCCATGGAGACGCGTTTAATCGGTACGACACAGCTACAGCGTCCGGTCGGGGTCAATGCACCGGCTCGGCCAGAGTAGCGGCTCAAAAGGTCCGTATCTATAGATCCGACCGTTGGATCGCGCTCAAATTTTTTCACGAGTTTCCGGAGACTGTTTTCCATGGAGACGTGTTGAATCGGTACAATACGGTGCCATCGTCCGGTCGGGGCAATTCCACCGGCTCGGCCAGAAGAGCTGCTCGAAAGGTCCGTATCTATAGATCCGACCGTTGGATCGCGCTCAAAGTTTTTCATGAGTTTCCAAGCCTGTTTTCCATGGAGTCGCGTTGAATCGGTACGACTCGGCGACAGCTTCCGGTCGGGGCAATTCCACTTGCTCGGCCAGAGTAGCTGCTCGAAAGGTCCGTATCTATAGATCCGACCGTTGGATTGCGCTTAAATTTTTTCACGAGTTTCCGGAGGCTGTTTGCCATGGAGACGCGTTGAATCGGTACGACACGGCGACAGCGTCCGGTCGGGGCAATTCCAACGGCTCGGCCAGAGTAGGGGCTCAAAAGGTCCGTATCTATATATCCGACCGTTGGATCGCGCTCAAACTTTTTCACGAGTTTCCAGAGCCTGTTTTCCATGGAGTCGCGTTGAATCGGTACGACTCGGTGACAGCGTCCGGTCGGGGCAATTCCACCGGCTCGCCCAGAGTAGCTGTTCGAAAGGTCCGTATCTATAGATCCGACCGTTGGATCGCGCTCAAATTTTTTCACGAGTTTCCGGAGGCTGTTTTCCATGGAGTCGCGTTGAATCGGTACGACACGGCGACAGCGTCCGGTCGGGGCAATTCCACCGGCTCGGCCAGAGGAGCTGCTCGAAAGGTCCGTATCTATAGATCCGACCGTTGGATGGCGCTCAAATTTTTTCACGAGTTTCCGGAGGCCGTTTTCCATGGAGTCGCGTTGAATCGGTACGACTCGGCGACAGCGTCAGGTGGGTGTCATTCCACCGGATCGGCCAGAGTAGGGGCTCAAAAGGTCCGTATCTATAGATCCGACAGTTGGATCGCGTGCAAATTTTTTCACGAGTTTCTGGAGGCTGTATTCCATGGAGACGCGTTGAATCGGTACGACACGGCGACAGCGTCCGGTCGGGGCAATTCCACCGGCTCGGCCAGAGGAGCTGCTCGAAAGGTCTGTATCTATAGATCCGACCGTTGGATCGCGCTCAAACTTTTTTCACGAGTTTCCGAAGGCTGTTTTCCATGGAGACGCGTTGAATCGGTACGACACAGCGACAGCGTCCGGTCGGGGCAATTCCAACGGCTCGGCCAGAGTAGCGGCTCGAAAGGTCCGTATCTATAGATCCGACCGTTGGATCGCGCTCAAATTTTTTCACGAGTTTCTAGAGGCTGTTTTCCATGGAGACGCGTTGAATCGGTACGACACGGCGACAGCGTCCGGTCGGGGCAATTCCACCGGCTCGGCCAGAGGAGCTGCTCGAAAGGTCCGTATCTATAGATCCGACCGTTGGATGGCGTTCAAATTTTTTCACGAGTTTCCGCAGGCTGTTTTCCATGGAGACGCGTTGAATCGATACGACACGACGACAACGTCCGGTCGGGGCAATTCCAACGGCTCTACCAGAGTAGCGGCTCGAAAGGTCCCTATCTATAGATCCGACCGTTGGATGGCGCTCAAATTTTTTCACGAGTTTCCGGAGGCTGTTTTCCATGGAGTCGCGTTGAATCGGTACGACTCGGCGACAGCGTCCGGTCGGGGCAATTCCAACGGCTCGGCCAGAGTAGCTGCTCGAAAGGTCCGTATCTATAGATCCGACCGTTGGATGGCGCCCAAATTTTTTCACGAGTTTTCGGAGGCTGTTTTCCATGGAGTCGCGTTGAATCGGTACGACTCGGCGACAGCGTCAGGTTGGTGTCATTCCACCGGATCGGCCAGAGTAGGGGCTCAAAAGGTCCGTATCTATAGATCCGACAGTTGGATCGCGTTCAAATGTTTTCACGAGTTTCTGGAGGCTGTATTCCATGAAGACGCGTTGAATCGGTACGACACGGCGACAGCGTCCGGTCGGGGCAATTCCAACGGCTCGGCCAGAGTAGCGGCTCGAAAGGTCCGTATCTATAGATCCGACCGTTGGATCGCGCTCAAATTTTTTCACGAGTTTCCAAGCCTGTTTTCCATGGAGTCGCGTTGAATCGGTACTACTCGGCGACAGCTTCCGGTCGGGGCAATTCCACTGGCTCGGCCAGAGTAGCTGCTCGAAAGGTCCGTATCTATAGATCCGACCGTTGGATCGCGCTCAAATTTTTTCACGAGTTTCCGGAGGCTGTTTGCCATGGAGACGCGTTGAATCGGTACGACACGGCGACAGCATCCGGTCGGGGCAATTCCACCGGCTCGGCCAGAGTAGCTGCTCGAAAGGTCCGTATCTATAGATCCGACCGTTGGATCGCGCTCAAATTTTTTCACGAGTTTCCGGAGGCTGTTTGCCATGGAGACGCGTTGAATCGGTACGACACGGCGACAGCATCCGGTCGGGGCAATTCCACCGGCTCGGCCAGAGGAGCTGCTCGAAAGGTCCGTATCTATAGATCCGACCGTTGGATGGCGCTCAAATTTTTTCACGAGTTTCCAAGCCTGTTTTCCATGGAGTCGCGTTGAATCGGTACTACTCGGCGACAGCTTCCGGTCGGGGCAATTCCACTTGCTCGGCAAGAGTAGCTGCTCGAAAGGTCCGTATCTATAGATCCGACCGTTGGATCGCGCTTAAATATTTTCACGAGTTTCCGGAGGCTGTTTGCCATGGAGACGCGTTGAATCGGTACGACACGGCGACAGCATCCGGTCGGGGCAATTCCACCGGCTCGGGCAGAGGAGCTGCTCGAAAGGTCCGTATCTATAGATCCGACCGTTGGATGGCGCTCAAATTTTTTCACGAGTTTTCGGAGGCTGTTTTCCATGGAGTCGCGTTGAATCGGTACGACTCAGCGACAGCGTCAGGTTGGTGTCATTCCACCGGATCGGCCAGAGTAGGGGCTCAAAAGGTCCGTATCTATAGATCCGACCGTTGGATCGCGTTCAAATGTTTTCACGAGTTTCTTGAGGCTGTATTCCATGGAGACGCGTTGAATCGGTACGACACGGCGACAGCGTCCGGTCAGGGCAATTCCAACGGCTCGGCCAGAGTAGCTGCTCGAAATGTCCGTATCTATAGATCCGACCGTTGGATGGCGCTCAAATTTTTTCACGAGTTTCCGGAGGCTATTTTCCATGGAGACGCGTTGAATCGGTACGACACGGCGACAACGTCCGGTCGGGGCAATTCCAACGGCTCGGCCAGAGTAGCTGCTCGAAATGTCCGTATCTATAGATCTGACCGTTGGATGGCGCTCAAATTTTTTCACGAGTTTCCGGAGGCTGTTTTCCATGGAGTCGCGTTGAATCGGTACGACTCGCGACATCGTCCGGTTGGTGTCATTCCACCGGATCGGCCAGAGTAGGGGCTCAAAAGGTCCGTATCTATAGATCCGACCGTTGGATCGCGTTCAAATGTTTTCACGAGTTTCTTGAGGCTGTATTCCATGGAGACGCGTTGAATCGGTACGACACGGCGATAGTGTCCGGTCGGGGCAATTCCACCGGCTCGGCCAGAGGAGCTGCTCGAAGGTCCGTATCTATAGATCCGACCGTTGGATGGCGCTCAAATTTTTTCACGAGTTTCCGGAGGCTATTTTCCATGGAGACGCGTTGAATCGGTACGACACGGCGACAACGTCCGGTCGGGGCAATTCCAACGGCTCGGCCAGAGTAGCTGCTCGAAATGTCCGTATCTATAGATCTGACCGTTGGATGGCGCTCAAATTTTTTCACGAGTTTTCGGAGGCTGTTTTCCATGGAGTCGCGTTGAATCGGTACGACTCGGCGACAGCGTCAGGTTGGTGTCATTCCACCGGATCGGCCAGAGTAGGGGCTCAAAAGGTCCGTATCTATAGATCCGACAGTTGGATCGCGTTCAAATGTTTTCACGAGTTTCTGGAGGCTGTATTCCATGGAGACGCGTTGAATCGGTACGACACGGCGACAGCGTCCGGTCGGGGCAATTCCAACGGCTCGGCCAGAGTAGCGGCTCGAAAGGTCCGTATCTATAGATCCGACCGTTGGATCGCGCTCAAATTTTTTCACGAGTTTCCAAGCCTGTTTTCAATGGAGTCGCGTTGAATCGGTACGACTCGGCAACAACTTCCGGTCGGGGCAATTCCACTGGCTCGGCCAGAGTAGCTGCTCGAAAGGTCCGTATCTATAGATCCGACCGTTGGATCGCGCTCAAATTTTTTCACGAGTTTCCGGAGGCTGTTTGCCATGGAGACGCGTTGAATCGGTACGACACGGCGACAGCGTCCGGTCGGGGCAATTCCACCGGCTCGGCCAGAGGAGCTGCTCGAAGGTCCGTATCTATAGATCCGACCGTTGGATGGCGCTCAAATTTTTTCACGAGTTTCCGGAGGCTGTTTTCCATGGAGACGCGTTGAATCGGTACGACACGGCGACAACGTCCGGTCGGGGCAATTCCAACGGCTCGGCCAGAGTAGCTGCTCGAAAGGTCCGTATCTATAGATCCGACCGTTGGATGGCGCTCAAATTTTTTCACGAGTTTTCGGAGGCTGTTTTCCATGGAGTCGCGTTGAATCGGTACGAATCGGCGACAGCGTCAGGTTGGTGTCATTCCACCGGATCGGCCAGAGTTGGGGCTCAAAAGGTCCGTATCTATAGATCCGACAGTTGGATCGCGTTCAAATGTTTTCACGAGTTTCTGGAGGCTGTATTCCATGGAGACGCGTTGAATCGGTACGACACGGCGACAGCGTCCGGTCGGGGCAATTCCAACGGCTCGGCCAGAGTAGCGGCTCGAAAGGTCCGTATCTATAGATCCGACCGTTGGATCGCGCTCAAATTTTTTCACGAGTTTCCAAGCCTGTTTTCCATGGAGTCGCGTTGAATCGGTACGACTCGGCGACAGCTTCCGGTCGGGGCAATTCCACTTGCTCGGCCAGAGTAGCTGCTCGAAAGGTCCGTATCTATAGATCCGACCGTTGGATCGCGCTTAAATATTTTCACGAGTTTCCGGAGGCTGTTTGCCATGGAGACGCGTTGAATCGGTACGACACGGCGACAGCATCCGGTCGGGGCAATTCCACCGGCTCGGCCAGAGGAGCTGCTCGAAAGGTCCGTATCTATAGATCCGACCGTTGGATGGCGCTCAAATTTTTTCACGAGTTTCCGGAGGCTGTTTTCCATGGAGTCGCGTTGAATCGGTACGACTCGGCGACAGCGTCAGGTGGGTGTCATTCCACCGGATCGGCCAGAGTAGGGGCTCAAAAGGTCCGTATCTATAGATCCGACAGTGGGATCGCGTGCAAATGTTTTCACGAGTTTCTGGAGGCTGTATTCCATGGAGACGCGTTGAATCGGTACGACACGGCGACAGCGTCCGGTCGGGGCAATTCCACCGGCTCGGCCAGAGGAGCTGCTCGAAAGGTCTGTATCTATAGATCCGACCGTTGGATCGCGCTCAAACTTTTTTCACGAGTTTCCGGAGGCTGTTTTCCATGGAGACGCGTTGAATCGGTACGACACGGCGACAACGTCCGGTCGGGGCAATTCCAACGGCTAGGCCAGAGTAGCTGCTCGAAAGGTCCGTATCTATAGATCCGACCGTTGGATGGCGCTCAAATTTTTTCACGAGTTTCCATGGAGCCTGTTTTCCATGGAGTCGCGTTGAATCGGTACGACTCGGCGACAGCTTCCGGTCGGGGCAATTCCACTTGCTCGGCCAGAGTAGCTGCTCGAAAGGTCCGTATCTATAGATCCGACCGTTGGATCGCGCTTAAATTTTTTCACGAGTTTCCGGAGGCTGTTTGCCATGGAGACGCGTTGAATCGGTACGACACGGCGACAGCATCCGGTCGGGGCAATTCCACCGGCTCGGCCAGAGGAGCTGCTCGAAAGGTCCGTATCTATAGATCCGACCGTTGGATGGCGCTCAAATTTTTTCACGAGTTTCCGGAGGCTGTTTTCCATGGAGTCGCGTTGAATCGGTACGACTCGGCGACAGCGTCAGGTGGGTGTCATTCCACCGGATCGGCCAGAGTAGGGGCTCAAAAGGTCCGTATCTATAGATCCGACAGTGGGATCGCGTGCAAATGTTTTCACGAGTTTCTGGAGGCTGTATTCCATGGAGACGCGTTGAATCGGTACGACACGGCGACAGCGTCCGGTCGGGGCAATTCCACCGGCTCGGCCAGAGGAGCTGCTCGAAAGGTCTGTATCTATAGATCCGACCGTTGGATCGCGCTCAAACTTTTTTCACGAGTTTCCGGAGGCTGTTTTCCATGGAGACGCGTTGAATCGGTACGACACGGCGACAACGTCCGGTCGGGGCAATTCCAACGGCTAGGCCAGAGTAGCTGCTCGAAAGGTCCGTATCTATAGATCCGACCGTTGGATGGCGCTCAAATTTTTTCACGAGTTTCCATGGAGCCTGTTTTCCATGGAGTCGCGTTGAATCGGTACGACTCGGCGACAGCTTCCGGTCGGGGCAATTCCACTTGCTCGGCCAGAGTAGCTGCTCGAAAGGTCCGTATCTATAGATCCGACCGTTGGATCGCGCTTAAATTTTTTCACGAGTTTCCGGAGGCTGTTTGCCATGGAGACGCGTTGAATCGGTACGACACGGCGACAGCATCCGGTCGGGGCAATTCCACCGGCTCGGCCAGAGGAGCTGCTCGAAAGGTCCGTATCTATAGATCCGACCGTTGGATGGCGCTCAAATTTTTTCACGAGTTTCCAGAGGCTGTTTTCCATGGAGTCGCGTTGAATCGGTACGACTCGGCGACATCGTCCGGTTGGTGTCATTCCACCGGATCGGCCAGAGTAGGGGCTCAAAAGGTCCGTATCTATAGATCCGACCGTTGGATCGCGTTCAAATGTTTTCACCAGTTTCTTGAGGCTGTATTCCATGGAGACGCGTTGAATCGGTACGACACGGCGACAGTGTCCGGTCAGGGCAATTCCAACGGCTCGGCCAGAGTAGCAGCTCGAAAGGTCCGTATCTATAGATCCGACCGTTGGATCGCGCTCAAAATTTTTCACGAGTTTCCAAGCCTGTTTTCCATGGAGTCGCGTTGAATCGGTACGACTCGGCGACAGCTTCCGGTCGGGGCAATTCCACTGGCTCGGCTAGAGTAGCTGCTCGAAAGGTCCGTATCTATAGATCCGACCGTTGGATGGCGCTCAAATTTTTTCACGAGTTTCCGGAGGCTGTTTTCCATGGAGACGCGTTGAATCGGTACGACACGGCGACAACGTCCGGTCGGGGCAATTCCAACGGCTCGGCCAGAGTAGCTGCTCGAAATCTCCGTATCTATAGATCTGACCGTTGGATGGCGCTCAAATTTTTTCACGAGTTTTCGGAGGCTGTTTTCCATGGAGTCGCGTTGAATCGGTACGACTCGGCGACAGCGTCAGGTTGGTGTCATTCCACCGGATCGGCCAGAGTAGGGGCTCAAAAGGTCCGTATCTATAGATCCGACAGTTGGATCGCGTTCAAATGTTTTCACGAGTTTCTGGAGGCTGTATTCCATGGAGACGCGTTGAATCGGTACGACACGGCGACAGCGTCCGGTCGGGGCAATTCCAACGGCTCGGCCAGAGTAGCGGCTCGAAAGGTCCGTATCTATAGATCCGACCGTTGGATCGCGCTCAAATTTTTTCACGAGTTTCCAAGCCTGTTTTCCATGGAGTCGCGTTGAATCGGTACGACTCGGCGACAACTTCCGGTCGGGGCAATTCCACTGGCTCGACCAGAGTAGCTGCTCGAAAGGTCCGTATCTATAGATCCGACCGTTGGATCGCGCTCAAATTTTTTCACGAGTTTCCGGAGGCTGTTTGCCATGGAGACGCGTTGAATCGGTACGACACGGCGACAGCGTCCGGTCGGGGCAATTCCACCGGCTCGGCCAGAGGAGCTGCTCGAAGGTCCGTATCTATAGATCCGACCGTTGGATGGCGCTCAAATTTTTTCACGAGTTTCCGGAGGCTGTTTTCCATGGAGACGCGTTGAATCGGTACGACACGGCGACAACGTCCGGTCGGGGCAATTCCAACGGCTCGGCCAGAGTAGCTGCTCGAAAGGTCCGTATCTATAGATCCGACCGTTGGATGGCGCTCAAATTTTTTCACGAGTTTTCGGAGGCTGTTTGCCATGGAGTCGCGTTGAATCGGTACGACACGGCGACAACGTCCGGTCGGGGCAATTCCAACGGCTAGGCCAGAGTAGGGGCTCAAAAGGTCCGTATCTATAGATCCGACAGTTGGATCGCGTTCAAATGTTTTCACGAGTTTCCGGAGGCTGTATTCCATGGAGACGCGTTGAATCGGTACGACACGGCGACAGCGTCCGGTCGGGGCAATTCCAACGGCTCGGCCAGAGTAGCGGCTCGAAAGGTCCGTATCTATAGATCCGACCGTTGGATCGCGCTCAAATTTTTTCACGAGTTTCCAAGCCTGTTTTCCATGGAGTCGCGTTGAATCGGTACGACTCGGCGACAGCTTCCGGTCGGGGCAATTCCACTTGCTCGGCCAGAGTAGCTGCTCGAAAGGTCCGTATCTATAGATCCGACCGTTGGATCGCGCTTAAATATTTTCACGAGTTTCCGGAGGCTGTTTGCCATGGAGACGCGTTGAATCGGTACGACACGGCGACAGCATCCGGTCGGGGCAATTCCACCGGCTCGGCCAGAGGAGCTGCTCGAAAGGTCCGTATCTATAGATCCGACCGTTGGATGGCGCTCAAATTTTTTCACGAGTTTCCGGAGGCTGTTTTCCATGGAGTCGCGTTGAATCGGTACGACACGGCGACATCTTCCGGTTGGTGTCATTCCACCGGATCGGCCAGAGTAGGGGCTCAAAAGGTCCGTATCTATAGATCCGACCGTTGGATCGCGCTTAAATTTTTTCACGAGTTTCCAGAGGCTGTTTGCCATGGAGACGCGTTGAATCGGTACGACACGGCGACAGCATCCGGTCGGGGCAATTCCACCGGCTCGGCCAGAGGAGCTGCTCGAAAGGTCCGTATCTATAGATCCGACCGTTGGATGGCGCTCAAATTTTTTCACGAGTTTCCGGAGGCTGTTTTCCATGGAGTCGCGTTGAATCGGTACGACTCGGCGACAGCGTCAGGTGGGTGTCATTCCACCGGATCGGCCAGAGTAGGGGCTCAAAAGGTCCGTATCTATAGATCCGACAGTTGGATCGCGTGCAAATGTTTTCACGAGTTTCTGGAGGCTGTATTCCATGGAGACGCGTTGAATCGGTACGACACGGCGACAGCGTTCGGTCGGGGCAATTCCACCGGCTCGGCCAGAGGAGCTGCTCGAAAGGTCTGTATCTATAGATCCGACCGTTGGATCGCGCTCAAACTTTTTTCACGAGTTTCCGGAGGCTGTTTTCCATGGAGACGCGTTGAATCGGTACGACACGGCGACAACGTCCGGTCGGGGCAATTCCAACGGCTAGGCCAGAGTAGCTGCTCGAAAGGTCCGTATCTATAGATCCGACCGTTGGATGGCGCTCAAATTTTTTCACGAGTTTCCGGAGGCTGTTTTCCATGGAGACGCGTTGAATCGGTACGACACGGCGACAACGTCCGGTCGGGGCAATTCCAACGGCTCGGCCAGAGTAGCTGCTCGAAAGGTCCGTATCTATAGATCCGACCGTTGGATGGCGCTCAAATTTTTTCACGAGTTTCCGGAGGCTGTTTTCCATGGAGTCGCGTTGAATCGGTACGACTCGGCGATAGCGTCAGGTGGGTGTCATTCCACCGGATCGGCCAGAGTAGGGGCTCAAAAGGTCCGTATCTATAGATCCGACAGTTGGATCGCGTGCAAATGTTTTCACGAGTTTCTGGAGGCTGTATTCCATGGAGACGCGTTGAATCGGTACGACACGGCGACAGCGTCCGGTCGGGGCAATTCCACCGGCTCGGCCAGAGGAGCTGCTCGAAAGGTCTGTATCTATAGATCCGACCGTTGGATCGCGCTCAAACTTTTTTCACGAGTTTCCGGAGGCTGTTTTCCATGGAGACGCGTTGAATCGGTACGACACGGCGACAACGTCCGGTCGGGGCAATTCCAACGGCTAGGCCAGAGTAGCTGCTCGAAAGGTCCGTATCTATAGATGCGACCGTTGGATGGCGCTCAAATTTTTTCACGAGTTTCCGGAGGCTGTTTTCCATGGAGTCGCGTTGAATCGGTACGACTCGGCGATAGCGTCAGGTGGGTGTCATTCCACCGGATCGGCCAGAGTAGGGGCTCAAAAGGTCCGTATCTATAGATCCGACAGTTGGATCGCGTGCAAATGTTTTCACGAGTTTCTGGAGGCTGTATTCCATGGAGACGCGTTGAATCGGTACGACACGGCGACAGCGTCCGGTCGGGGCAATTCCACCGGCTCGGCCAGAGGAGCTGCTCGAAAGGTCTGTATCTATAGATCCGACCGTTGGATCGCGCTCAAACTTTTTTCACGAGTTTCCGGAGGCTGTTTTCCATGGAGACGCGTTGAATCGGTACGACACGGCGACAACGTCCGGTCGGGGCAATTCCAACGGCTAGGCCAGAGTAGCTGCTCGAAAGGTCCGTATCTATAGATGCGACCGTTGGATGGCGCTCAAATTTTTTCACGAGTTTCCGGAGGCTGTTTTCCATGGAGACGCGTTGAATCGGTACGACACGGCGACAGCGTCCGATGGGGCCATTCCAACGGCTCGGCCAGAGTAGCTGCTCAAAAGGTCCGTATCTATAGATCCGACCGTTGGATCGCGCTCAAATTTTTTCACGAGTTTCCAAGCCTGTTTTCCATGGAGTCGCGTTGAATCGGTACGACTCGGCGACAGCTTCCTGTCGGGGCAATTCCACTTGCTCGGCCAGAGTAGCTGCTCGAAAGGTCCGTATCTATAGATCCGACCGTTGGATCGCGCTTAAATTTTTTCACGAGTTTCCGGAGGCTGTTTGCCATGGAGACGCGTTGAATCGGTACGACACGGCGACAGCATCCGGTCGGGGCAATTCCACCGGCTCGGCCAGAGGAGCTGCTCGAAAGGTCCGTATCTATAGATCCGACCGTTGGATGGCGCTCAAATTTTTTCACGAGTTTCCGGAGGCTGTTTTCCATGGAGTCGCGTTGAATCGGTACGACTCGGCGACAGCGTTAGGTGGGTGTCATTCCACCGGATCGGCCAGAGTAGGGGCTCAAAAGGTCCGTATCTATAGATCCGACCGTTGGATCGCGTGCAAATGTTTTCACGAGTTTCTAGAGGCTGTATTCCATGGAGACGCGTTGAATCGGTACGACTCGGCGACAGCGTCCGGTCGGGGCAATTCCACCGGCTCGGCCAGAGGAGCTGCTCGAAAGGTCTGTATCTATAGATCCGACCGTTGGATCGCGCTCAAACTTTTTTCACGAGTTTCCGGAGGCTGTTTTCCATGGAGACGCGTTGAATCGGTACGACACGGCGACAGCGTCCGATGGGGCCATTCCAATGGCTCGGCCAGAGTAGCTGCTCAAAAGGTCCGTATCTATAGATCCGACCGTTGGATCGCGCTCAAATTTTTTCACGAGTTTCCAAGCCTGTTTTCCATGGAGTCGCGTTGAATCGGTACGACTCGGCGACAGCTTCCGGTCGGGGCAATTCCACTTGCTCGACCAGAGTAGCTGCTCGAAAGGTCCGTATCTATAGATCCGACCGTTGGATCGCGCTTAAATTTTTTCACGAGTTTCCGGAGGCTGTTTGCCATGGAGACGCGTTGAATCGGTACGACACGGCGACAGCATCCGGTCGGGGCAATTCCACCGGCTCGGCCAGAGGAGCTGCTCGAAAGGTCCATATCTATAGATCCGACCGTTGGATGGCGCTCAAATTTTTTCACGAGTTTCCAGAGGCTGTTTTCCATGGAGTCGCGTTGAATCGGTACGACTCGGCGACATCGTCCGGTTGGTGTCATTCCACCGGATCGGCCAGAGTAGGGGCTCAAAAGGTCCGTATCTATAGATCCGACCGCTGGATCGGATTAAATGTTTTCACGAGTTTCTTGAGGCTGTATTCCATGGAGACGCGTTGAATCGGTACGACACGGCGACAGTGTCCGGTCAGGGCAATTCCAACGGCTCGGCCAGAGTAGCAGCTCGAAAGGTCCGTATCTATAGATCCGACCGTTGGATCGCGCTCAAAATTTTTCACGAGTTTCCAAGCCTGTTTTCCATGGAGTCGCGTTGAATCGGTACGACTCGGCGACAGCTTCCTGTCGGGGCAATTCCACTTGCTCGGCCAGAGTAGCTGCTCGAAAGGTCCGTATCTATAGATCCGACCGTTGGATCGCGCTTAAATTTTTTCACGAGTTTCCAAGCCTGTTTTCCATGGAGTCGCGTTGAATCGGTACGACTCGGCGACAGCTTCCGGTCGGGGCAATTCCACTTGCTCGGCCAGAGTAGCTGCTCGAAAGGTCCGTATCTATAGATCCGACCGTTGGATCGCGCTTAAATATTTTCACGAGTTTCCGGAGGCTGTTTGCCATGGAGACGCGTTGAATCGGTACGACACGGCGACAGCATCCGGTCGGGGCAATTCCACCGGCTCGGCCAGAGGAGCTGCTCGAAAGGTCCGTATCTATAGATCCGACCGTTGGATGGCGCTCAAATTTTTTCACGAGTTTCCGGAGGCTGTTTTCCATGGAGTCGCGTTGAATCGGTACGACTCGGCGACAGCGTTAGGTGGGTGTCATTCCACCGGATCGGCCAGAGTAGGGGCTCAAAAGGTCCGTATCTATAGATCCGACCGTTGGATCGCGTGCAAATGTTTTCACGAGTTTCTGGAGGCTGTATTCCATGGAGACGCGTTGAATCGGTACGACACGGCGACAGCGTCCGGTCGGGGCAATTCCACCGGCTCGGCCAGAGGAGCTGCTCGAAAGGTCTGTATCTATAGATCCGACCGTTGGATCGCGCTCAAACTTTTTTCACGAGTTTCCGGAGGCTGTTTTCCATGGAGACGCGTTGAATCGGTACGACACGGCGACAGCGTCCGATGGGGCCATTCCAATGGCTCGGCCAGAGTAGCTGCTCAAAAGGTCCGTATCTATAGATCCGACCGTTGGATCGCGCTCAAATTTTTTCACGAGTTTCCAAGCCTGTTTTCCATGGAGTCGCGTTGAATCGGTACGACTCGGCGACAGCTTCCGGTCGGGGCAATTCCACTTGCTCGGCCAGAGTAGCTGCTCGAAAGGTCCGTATCTATAGATCCGACCGTTGGATCGCGCTTAAATTTTTTCACGAGTTTCCGGAGGCTGTTTGCCATGGAGACGCGTTGAATCGGTACGACACGGCGACAGCATCCGGTCGGGGCAATTCCACCGGCTCGGCCAGAGGAGCTGCTCGAAAGGTCCATATCTATAGATCCGACCGTTGGATGGCGCTCAAATTTTTTCACGAGTTTCCAGAGGCTGTTTTCCATGGAGTCGCGTTGAATCGGTACGACTCGGCGACATCGTCCGGTTGGTGTCATTCCACCGGATCGGCCAGAGTAGGGGCTCAAAAGGTCCGTATCTATAGATCCGACCGTTGGATCGCGTTCAAATGTTTTCACGAGTTTCTTGAGGCTGTATTCCATGGAGACGCGTTGAATCGGTACGACACGGCGACAGTGTCCGGTCAGGGCAATTCCAACGGCTCGGCCAGAGTAGCAGCTCGAAAGGTCCGTATCTATAGATCCGACCGTTGGATCGCGCTCAAAATTTTTCACGAGTTTCCAAGCCTGTTTTCCATGGAGTCGCGTTGAATCGGTACGACTCGGCGACAGCTTCCGGTCGGGGCAATTCCACTGGCTCGGCTAGAGTAGCTGCTCGAAAGGTCCGTATCTATAGATCCGACCGTTGGATGGCGCTCAAATTTTTTCACGAGTTTCCGGAGGCTGTTTTCCATGGAGACGCGTTGAATCGGTACGACACGGCGACAACGTCCGGTCGGGGCAATTCCAACGGCTCGGCCAGAGTAGCTGCTCGAAATGTCCGTATCTATAGATCTGACCGTTGGATGGCGCTCAAATTTTTTCACGAGTTTTCGGAGGCTGTTTTCCATGGAGTCGCGTTGAATCGGTACGACTCGGCGACAGCGTCAGGTTGGTGTCATTCCACCGGATCGGCCAGAGTAGGGGCTCAAAAGGTCCGTATCTATAGATCCGACAGTTGGATCGCGTTCAAATGTTTTCACGAGTTTCTGGAGGCTGTATTCCATGGAGACGCGTTGAATCGGTACGACACGGCGACAGCGTCCGGTCGGGGCAATTCCAACGGCTCGGCCAGAGTAGCGGCTCGAAAGGTCCGTATCTATAGATCCGACCGTTGGATCGCGCTCAAATGTTTTCACGAGTTTCCAAGCCTGTTTTCCATGGAGTCGCGTTGAATCGGTACGACTCGGCGACAGCTTCCGGTCGGGGCAATTCCACTTGCTCGGCCAGAGTAGCTGCTCGAAAGGTCCGTATCTATAGATCCGACCGTTGGATCGCGCTTAAATTTTTTCACGAGTTTCAGGAGGCTGTTTGCCATGGAGACGCGTTGAATCGGTACGACACGGCGACAGCATCCGGTCGGGGCAATTCCACCGGCTCGGCCAGAGGAGCTGCTCGAAAGGTCCGTATCTATAGATCCGACCGTTGGATGGCGCTCAAATTTTTTCACGAGTTTCCAGAGGCTGTTTTCCATGGAGTCGCGTTGAATCGGTACGACTCGGCGACATCGTCCGGTTGGTGTCATTCCACCGGATCGGCCAGAGTAGGGGCTCAAAAGGTCCGTATCTATAGATCCGACCATTGGATCGCGTTCAAATGTTTTCACGAGTTTCTTGAGGCTGTATTCCATGGAGACGCGTTGAATCGGTACGACACGGCGACAGTGTCCGGTCAGGGCAATTCCAACGGCTCGGCCAGAGTAGCAGCTCGAAAGGTCCGTATCTATAGATCCGACCGTTGGATCGCGCTCAAAATTTTTCACGAGTTTCCAAGCCTGTTTTCCATGGAGTCGCGTTGAATCGGTACGACTCGGCGACAGCTTCCGGTCGGGGCAATTCCACTGGCTCGGCTAGAGTAGCTGCTCGAAAGGTCCGTATCTATAGATCCGACCGTTGGATGGCGCTCAAATGTTTTCACGAGTTTCCGGAGGCTGTTTTCCATGGAGACGCGTTGAATCGGTACGACACGGCGACAACGTCCGGTCGGGGCGATTCCAACGGCTCGGCCAGAGTAGCTGCTCGAAATGTCCGTATCTATAGATCTGACCGTTGGATGGCGCTCAAATTTTTTCACGAGTTTTCGGAGGCTGTTTTCCATGGAGTCGCGTTGAATCGGTACGACTCGGCGACAGCGTCAGGTTGGTGTCATTCCACCGGATCGGCCAGAGTAGGGGCTCAAAAGGTCCGTATCTATAGATCCGACAGTTGGATCGCGTTCAAATGTTTTCACGAGTTTCTGGAGGCTGTATTCCATGGAGACGCGTTGAATCGGTACGACACGGCGACAGCGTCCGGTCGGGGCAATTCCAACGGCTCGGCCAGAGTAGCGGCTCGAAAGGTCCGTATCTATAGATCCGACCGTTGGATCGCGCTCAAATTTTTTCACGAGTTTCCAAGCCTGTTTTCCATGGAGTCGCGTTGAATCGGTACGACTCGGCGACAGCTTCCGGTCGGGGCAATTCCACTGGCTCGGCCAGAGATAGCTGCTCGAAAGGTCCGTATCTATAGATCCGACCGTTGGATCGCGCTCAAATTTTTTCACGAGTTTCCGGAGGCTGTTTGCCATGGAGACGCGTTGAATCGGTACGACACGGCGACAGCGTCCGGTCGGGGCAATTCCACCGGCTCGGCCAGAGGAGCTGCTCGAAGGTCCGTATCTATAGATCCGACCGTTGGATCGCGCTTAAATATTTTCACGAGTTTCCGGAGGTTGTTTGCCATGGAGACGCGTTGAATCGGTACGACACGGCGACAGCATCCGGTCGGGGCAATTCCACCGGCTCGGCCAGAGGAGCTGCTCGAAAGGTCCGTATCTATAGATCCGACCGTTGGATGGCGCTCAAATTTTTTCACGAGTTTTCGGAGGATGTTTTCCATGGAGTCGCGTTGAATCGGTACGACTCGGCGACAGCGTCAGGTTGGTGTCATTCCACCGGATCGGCCAGAGTAGGGGCTCAAAAGGTCCGTATCTATAGATCCGACAGTTGGATCGCGTTCAAATGTTTTCACGAGTTTCTGGAGGCTGTATTCCATGAAGACGCGTTGAATCGGTACGACACGGCGACAGCGTCCGGTCGGGGCAATTCCAACGGCTCGGCCAGAGTAGCGGCTCGAAAGGTCCGTATCTATACATCCGACCGTTGGATCGCGCTCAAATTTTTTCACGAGTTTCCAGAGGCTGTTTTCCATGGAGACGCGTTGAATCGGTATGACACGGCGACAGCGTCCGGTCGGGGCAATTCCACCGGCTCGGCCAGAGGAGCTGCTCGAAAGGTCCGTATCTATAGATCCGACCGTTGGATGGCGTTCAAATTTTTTCACGAGTTTCCGGAGGCTGTTTGCCACGGAGACTCGTTGAATCGGTACGACACGACGACAACGTCCGGTCGGGGCAATTCCAACGGCTCTGCCAGAGTAGCTGCTCGAAAGGTCCGTATCTATAGATCCGACCGTTGGATGGCGCTCAAATTTTTTCACGAGTTTCCGGAGGCTGTTTTCCATGGAGTCGCGTTGAATCGGTACGACTCGGCGACAGCGTCAGGTTGGTGTCATTCCACCGGATCGGCCAGAGTAGGGGCTCAAAAGGTCCGTATCTATAGATCCGACAGTTGGATCGCGTGCAAATGTTTTCACGAGTTTCTGGAGGCTGTATTCCATGGAGACGCGTTGAATCGGTACGACACGGCGACAGCGTCCGGTCGGGGCAATTCCACCGGCTCGGCCAGAGGAGCTGCTCGAAAGGTCTGTATCTATAGATCCGACCGTTGGATCGCGCTCAAACTTTTTTCACGAGTTTCCGGAGGCTGTTTTCCATGGAGACGCGTTGAATCGGTACGACACGGCGACAACGTCCGGTCGGGGCAATTCCAACGGCTCTGCCAGAGTAGCTGCTCGAAAGGTCCGTATCTATAGATCCGACCGTTGGATGGCGCTCAAATTTTTTCACGAGTTTTCGGAGGCTGTTTTCCATGGAGTCGCGTTGAATCGGTACGACTCGGCGACATCGTCAGGTTGGTGTCATTCCACCGGATCGGCCAGAGTAGGGGCTCAAAAGGTCCGTATCTATAGATCCGACAGTTGGATCGCGTGCAAATGTTTTCACGAGTTTGTGGAGGCTGTATTCCATGGAGACGCGTTGAATCGGTACGACACGGCGACAGCGTCCGGTCGGGGCAATTCCAACGGCTCGGCCAGAGGAGCGGCTCGAAAGGTCCGTATCTATAGATCCGACCGTTGGATCGCGCTCAAATGTTTTCACGAGTTTCCAAGCCTGTTTTCCATGGAGTCGCGTTGAATCGGTACGACTCGGCGACAGCTTCCGGTCGGGGCAATTCCACTTGCTCGGCCAGAGTAGCTGCTCGAAAGGTCCGTATCTATAGATCCGACCGTTGGATCGCGCTTAAATTTTTTCACGAGTTTCCGGAGGCTGTTTGCCATGGAGACGCGTTGAATCGGTACGACACGGCGACAGCATCCGGTCGGGGCAATTCTACCGGCTCGGCCAGAGGAGCTGCTCGAAAGGTCCGTATCTATAGATCCGACAGTTGGATGGCGCTCAAATTTTTTCACGAGTTTCCGGAGGCTGTTTTCCATGGAGTCGCGTTGAATCGGTACGACTCGGCGACAGCGTCAGGTGGGTGTCATTCCACCGGATCGGCCAGAGTAGGGGCTCAAAAGGTCCGTATCTATAGATCCGACAGTTGGATCGCGTGCAAATGTTTTCACGAGTTTCTGGAGGCTGTATTCCATGGAGACGCGTTGAATCGGTACGACACGGCGACAGCGTCCGGTCGGGGCAATTCCACCGGCTCAGCCAGAGGAGCTGCTCGAAAGGTCTGTATCTATAGATCCGACCGTTGGATCGCGCTCAAACTTTTTTCACGAGTTTCCGGAGGCTGTTTTCCATGGAGACGCGTTGAATCGGTACGACACGGCGACAACGTCCGGTCGGGGCAATTCCAACGGCTAGGCCAGAGTAGCTGCTCGAAAGGTCCGTATCTATAGATCCGACCGTTGGATGGCGCTCAAATTTTTTCACGAGTTTCCGGAGGCTGTTTTCCATGGAGACGCGTTGAATCGGTACGACACGGCGACAGCGTCCGATGGGGCCATTCCAACGGCTCGGCCAGAGTAGCTGCTCCAAAGGTCCGTATCTATAGATCCGACCGTTGGATCGCGTTCAAATGTTTTCACGAGTTTCCGGAGGCTGTATTCCATGGAGACGCGTTGAATCGGTACGACACAGCGACAGCGTCCGGTCGGGGCAATTCCAACGGCTCGGCCAGAGTAGCGGCTCGAAAGGTCCGTATCTATAGATCCGACCGTTGGATCGCGCTCAAATTTTTTCACGAGTTTCCAGAGGATGTTTTCCATGGAGACGCGTTGAATCGGTACGACACGGCGACAGCGTCCGATGGGGCCATTCCAACGGCTCGGCCAGAGTAGCTGCTCAAAAGGTCCGTATCTATAGATCCGACCGTTGGATCACGTTCAAATGTTTTCACGAGTTTCCGGAGGCTGTATTCCATGGAGACGCGTTGAATCGGTACGACACAGCGACAGCGTCCGGTCGGGGCAATTCCAACGGCTCGGCCAGAGTAGCGGCTCGAAAGGTCCGTATCTATAGATCCGACCGTTGGATCGCGCTCAAATTTTTTCACGAGTTTCCAGAGGCTGTTTTCCATGGAGACGCGTTGAATCGGTACGACACGGCGACAGCGTCCGGTCGGGGCAATTCCACCGGCTCGGCCAGAGGAGCTGCTCGAAAGGTCCGTATCTATAGATCCGACCGTTGGATGGCGTTCAAATTTTTTCACGAGTTTCCGGAGGCTGTTTGCCATGGAGACGCGTTGAATCGGTACGACACGACGACAACGTCCGGTCGGGGCAATTCCAACGGCTCTGCCAGAGTAGCTGCTCGAAAGGTCCGTATCTATAGATCCGACCGTTGGATGGCGCTCAAATTTTTTCACGAGTTTCCGGAGGCTGTTTTCCATGGAGACGCGTTGAATCGGTACGACACGGCGACAACGTCCGGTCGGGGCAATTCCAACGGCTCTGCCAGAGTAGCTGCTCGAAAGGTCCGTATCTATAGATCCGACCGTTGGATGGCGCTCAAATTTTTTCACGAGTTTCCGGAGGCTGTTTTCCATGGAGTCGCGTTGAATCGGTACGACTCGGCGACAGCGTCAGGTTGGTGTCATTCCACCGGATCGGCCAGAGTAGGGGCTCAAAAGGTCCGTATCTATAGATCCGACAGTTGGATCGCGTGCAAATGTTTTCACGAGTTTGTGGAGGCTGTATTCCATGGAGACGCGTTGAATCGGTACGACACGGCGACAGCGTCCGGTCGGGGCAATTCCACCGGCTCGGCCAGAGGAGCTGCTCGAAAGGTCTGTATCTATAGATCCGACCGTTGGATCGCGCTCAAACTTTTTTCACAAGTTTTGCGGAGGCTGTTTTCCATGGAGACGCGTTGAATCGGTACGACACGGCGACAACGTCCGGTCGGGGCAATTCCAACGGCTAGGCCAGAGTAGCTGCTCGAAAGGTCCGTATATATAGATCCGACCGTTGGATGGCGCTCAAATGTTTTCACGAGTTTCCGGACGCTGTTTTCCATGGAGACACGTTGAATCGGTACGACACAGCGACAGCGTCCGGTCGGGGCAATTCCAACGGCTCGGCCAGAGTAGCGGCTCGAAAGGTCCGTATCTATAGATCCGACCGTTGGATGGCGTTCAAATTTTTTCACGAGTTTCCGGAGGCTGTTTGCCATGGAGACGCGTTGAATCGGGACGACACGACGACAACGTCCGGTCGGGGCAATTCCAATGGCTCTGCCAGAGTAGCTGCTCGAAAGGTCCGTATCTATAGATCCGACCGTTGGATGGCGCTCAAATTTTTTCACGAGTTTTCGGAGGCTGTTTTCCATGGAGTCGCGTTGAATCGGTACGACTCGGCGACAGCGTCAGGTTGGTGTCATTCCACCGGATCGGCCAGAGTAGGGGCTCAAAAGGTCCGTATCTATAGATCCGACAGTTGGATCGCGTTCAAATGTTTTCACGAGTTTCTGGAGGCTGTATTCCATGGAGA
The DNA here is from genome assembly GCA_030145905.1 of Populus davidiana. NCBI lineage: Eukaryota > Viridiplantae > Streptophyta > Magnoliopsida > Malpighiales > Salicaceae > Populus > Populus davidiana. The sequence continues at coordinate 14,741,706 of CM057797.1, forward strand.
CGCGTTGAATCGGTACGACACGGCGACAGCGTCCGGTCGGGGCAATTCCACCAGCTCGGCCAGAGGAGCTGCTCGAAAGGTCCGTATCTATAGATCCGACAGTTGGATCGCTCTCAAATTTTTTCAGGAGTTTCCGGAGGCTGTTTTCCATGGAGACGCGTTGAATCGGTACGACACAGCCACAACATCCGGTCGGGGCAATTCCACAGGCTCGGCCAGAGGAGCTGCTCGAAAGGTCTTTATCTATAGATCCGACCGTTGGATCGCGCTCAAATTTTTTCACGAGTTTCCGGAGGCTGTTTTCCATGGAGACGCGTTGAATCGGTACGACACGGCAACAGCGTCCGGTCGGGGCAATTCCACCGGCTCGGCGAGAGGAGCTGCTCGAAAGGTCCGTATCTATAGATCCGACCGTTGGATCGCGCTCAAACTTTTTTCACGAGTTTCCGGAGGCTGTTTTCCATGGAGACGCGTTGAATCGGTACGACACGGCGACAACGTCCGGTCAGGGCACTTCCAACGGCTAGGCCAGAGGAGCTGCTCGAAAGGTCCGTATCTATAGATCCGACCGTTGGATCGCGCTCAAATTTTTTCACGAGTTTCCGAAGGCTGTTTTCCATGGAGACGCGTTGAATCGGTACGACACGGCGACAGCGTCCGGTCGGGGCAATTCCACCGGCTCGGCCAGAGGAGATGCTCGAAGGTCCGTATCTATAGATCCGACCGTTGGATGGCGCTCAAATTTTTTCACGAGTTTTTGGAGGCTGTTTTCCATGGAGTCGCGTTGAATCGGTACGACTCGGCGACAGCGTCAGGTTGGTGTCATTCCAACGGCTCGGCCAGAGTAGGGGCTCAAAAGGTCCGTATCTATAGATCCGACAGTTGGATCGCGTTCAAATGTTTTCACGAGTTTTTGGAGGCTGTATTCCATGGAGACGCGTTGAATCGGTACGACACGGCGACAGCGTCCGGTCGGGGCAATTCCAACGGATCGGCCAGAGAAGGGGCTCGAAAGGTCCGTATCTATAGATCCGACAGTTGGATCGCTCTCAAATTTTTTCAGGAGTTTCCGGAGGCTGTTTTCCATTGAGACGCGTTGAATCGGTACGACACGGCCACAACGTCCGGTCGGGGCAATTCCACAGGCTCGGCCAGAGGAGCTGCTCGAAAGGTCTATATCTATAGATCCGACCGTTGGATCGCTCTCAAATTTTTTCAGGAGTTTCCGGAGGCTGTTTTCCATGGAGACGCGTTGAATCGGTACGACACGGAAACAACGTCCGGTCGGGGCAATTCCAACGGCTCGGCCAGAGGAGCTGCTCGAAAGGTCCGTATCTATAGATCCGACCGTTGGATCGCGCTCAAACTTTTTTCACGAGTTTCCGGAGGCTGTTTTCCATGGAGACGCGTTGAATCGGTACGACACGGCGACAACGTCCGGTCGGGGCAATTCCAACGGCTCGGCCAGAGTAGCTGCTTGAAAGGTCCGTATCTATAGATCCGACCGTTGGATGGCGCTCAAATTTTTTCACGAGTTTTTGGAGGCTGTTTTCCATGGAGTCGCGTTGAATCGGTACGACTCGGCGACAGCGTCAGGTTGGTGTCATTCCACCGGATCGGCCAGAGTAGGGGCTCAAAAGGTCCGTATCTATAGATCCGACAGTTGGATCGCGTTCAAATGTTTTCACGAGTTTCTGGAGGCTGTATTCCATGGAGACGCGTTGAATCGGTACGACACGGCGACAGCGTCCGGTCGGGGCAATTCCAACGGCTCGGCCAGAGTAGCGGCTCGAAAGGTCCGTATCTATAGATCCGACAGTTGGATCGCTCTCAAATTTTTTCAGGAGTTTCCGGAGGCTGTTTTCCATTGAGACGCGTTGAATCGGTACGACACGGCCACAACGTCCGGTCGGGGCAATTCCACAGGCTCGGCCAGAGGAGCTGCTCGAAAGGTCTATATCTATAGATCCGACCGTTGGATCGCGCTCAAATTTTTTCACGAGTTTCCGGAGGGTGTTTTCCATGGAGACGCGTTGAATCGGTACGACACGGCGACAACGTCCGGTCGGGGCAATTCCAACGGCTCGGCCAGAGTTGCTGCTCGAAAGGTCCGTATCTATAGATCCGACCGTTGGATGGCGCTCAAATTTTTTCACGAGTTTTCGGAGGCTGTTTTCCATGGAGTCGCATTGAATCGGTACGACTCGGCGACAGCGTCAGGTTGGTGTCATTCCACCGGATCGGCCAGAGTAGGGGCTCAAAAGGTCCGTATCTATAGATCCGACAGTTGGATCGCGTTCAAATGTTTTCACGAGTTTCTGGAGGCTGTATTCCATGGAGACGCGTTGAATCGGTACGACACGGCGACAGCGTCCGGTCGGGGCAATTCCAACGGCTCGGCCAGAGTAGCGGCTCGAAAGGTCCGTATCTATAGATCCGATAGTTGAATCGCTCTCAAATTTTTTCAGGAGTTTCCGGAGGCTGTTTTCCATGGAGACGCGTTGAATCGGTACGACACGGCCACAACGTCCGGTCGGGGCAATTCCACAGGCTCGGCAAGAGGAGCTGCTCGAAAGGTCTGTATCTATAGATCCGACCGTTGGATCGCGCTCAAATTTTTTCACGAGTTTTCGGAGGCTGTTTTCCATGGAGTCGCATTGAATCGGTACGACTCGGCGACAGCGTCAGGTTGGTGTCATTCCACCGGATCGGCCAGAGTAGGGGCTCAAAAGGTCCGTATCTATAGATCCGACAGTTGGATCGCGTTCAAATGTTTTCACGAGTTTCTGGAGGCTGTATTCCATGGAGACGCGTTGAATCGGTACGACACGGCGACAGCGTCCGGTCGGGGCAATTCCAACGGCTCGGCCAGAGTAGCGGCTCGAAAGGTCCGTATCTATAGATCCGACAGTTGGATCGCTCTCAAATTTTTTCAGGAGTTTCCGGAGGCTGTTTTCCATTGAGACGCGTTGAATCGGTACGACACGGCCACAACGTCCGGTCGGGGCAATTCCACAGGCTCGGCCAGAGGAGCTGCTCGAAAGGTCTATATCTATAGATCCGACCGTTGGATCGCGCTCAAATTTTTTCACGAGTTTCCGGAGGGTGTTTTCCATGGAGACGCGTTGAATCGGTACGACACGGCGACAACGTCCGGTCGGGGCAATTCCAACGGCTCGGCCAGAGTAGCTGCTCGAAAGGTCCGTATCTATAGATCCGACCGTTGGATGGCGCTCAAATTTTTTCACGAGTTTTCGGAGGCTGTTTTCCATGGAGTCGCATTGAATCGGTACGACTCGGCGACAGCGTCAGGTTGGTGTCATTCCACCGGATCGGCCAGAGTAGGGGCTCAAAAGGTCCGTATCTATAGATCCGACAGTTGGATCGCGTTCAAATGTTTTCACGAGTTTCTGGAGGCTGTATTCCATGGAGACGCGTTGAATCGGTACGACACGGCGACAGCGTCCGGTCGGGGCAATTCCAACGGCTCGGCCAGAGTAGCGGCTCGAAAGGTCCGTATCTATAGATCCGATAGTTGAATCGCTCTCAAATTTTTTCAGGAGTTTCCGGAGGCTGTTTTCCATGGAGACGCGTTGAATCGGTACGACACGGCCACAACGTCCGGTCGGGGCAATTCCACAGGCTCGGCAAGAGGAGCTGCTCGAAAGGTCTGTATCTATAGATCCGACCGTTGGATCGCGCTCAAATTTTTTCACGAGTTTCCGGAGGCTGTTTTCCATGGAGACGCGTTGAATCGGTACGACACGGCAACAGCGTCCGGTCGGGGCAATTCCACCGGCTCGGCTAGAGGAGCTGCTCGAAAGGTCCGTATCTATAGATCCGACCGTTGGATCGCGCTCAAACTTTTTTCACGAGTTTCCAGAGGCTGTTTTCCATGGAGACGCGTTGAATCGGTACGACACGGCGACAACGTCCGGTCGGGGCAATTCCAACGGCTAGGCCAGAGGAGCTGCTCGAAAGGTCCGTATCTATAGATCCGACCGTTGGATCGCGCTCAAATTTTTTCACAAGTTTCCGAAGGCTGTTTTCCATGGAGACGCGTTGAATCGGTACGACACGGCGACAGCGTCCGGTCGGGGCAATTCCACCGGCTCGGCCAGAGGAGCTGCTCGAAGGTCCGTATCTATAGATCCGACCGTTGGATGGCGCTCAAATTTTTTCACGAGTTTCCGGAGGCTGTTTTCCATGGAGACGCGTTGAATCGGTACGACTCGGCGACAGCGTCAGGTTGGTGTCATTCCACCGGATCGGCCAGAGTAGGGGCTCAAAAGGTCCGTATCTATAGATCCGACAGTTGGATCGCGTTCAAATGTTTTCACGAGTTTCTGGAGGCTGTATTCCATGGAGACGCGTTGAATCGGTACGACACGGCGACAGCGTCCGGTCGGGGCAATTCCAACGGCTCGGCCAGAGTAGCGGCTCGAAAGGTCCGTATCTATAGATCCGATAGTTGAATCGCTCTCAAATTTTTTCACGAGTTTCCGGAGGCTGTTTTCCATGGAGACGCGTTGAATCGGTACGACACGGCCACAATGTCCGGTCGGGGCAATTCCACAGGCTCGGCCAGAGGAGCTGCTCGAAAGGTCTGTATCTATAGATCCGACCGTTGGATCGCGCTCAAATTTTTTCACGAGTTTCCGGAGGCTGTTTTCCATGGAGACGCGTTGAATCGGTACGACACGGCAACAGCGTCCGGTCGGGGCAATTCCACCGGCTCGGCTAGAGGAGCTGCTCGAAAGGTCCGTATCTATAGATCCGACCGTTGGATCGCGCTCAAACTTTTTTCACGAGTTTCCGGAGGCTGTTTTCCATGGAGACGCGTTGAATCGGTACGACACGGCGACAACGTCCGGTCGGGGCAATTCCAACGGCTAGGCCAGAGGAGCTGCTCGAAAGGTCCGTATCTATAGATCCGACCGTTGGATCGCGCTCAAATTTTTTCACGAGTTTCCGGAGGCTGTTTTCCATGGAGACGCGTTGAATCGGTACGACACGGCGACAACGTCCGGTCGGGGCAATTCCAACGGCTCGGCCAGAGTAGCTGCTTGAAAGGTCCGTATCTATAGATCCGACCGTTGGATGGCGCTCAAATTTTTTCACGAGTTTTTGGAGGCTGTTTTCCATGGAGTCGCGTTGAATCGGTACGACTCGGCGACAGCGTCAGGTTGGTGTCATTCCACCGGATCGGCCAGAGTAGGGGCTCAAAAGGTCCGTATCTATAGATCCGACAGTTGGATCGCGTTCAAATGTTTTCACGAGTTTCTGGAGGCTGTATTCCATGGAGACGCGTTGAATCGGTACGACACGGCGACAGCGTCCGGTCGGGGCAATTCCAACGGCTCGGCCAGAGTAGCGGCTCGAAAGGTCCGTATCTATAGATCCGACAGTTGGATCGCTCTCAAATTTTTTCAGGAGTTTCCGGAGGCTGTTTTCCATTGAGACGCGTTGAATCGGTACGACACGGCCGACAGTTGGACGTCCGGTCGGGGCGTTGAATTCCGACAGGCTCGGCCACGGCTCGGAGGAGCTGCTCGATCCGAAGATCGTCTATATGAGACGCGTTGAATCGGTAGATCCGACCGTTGTCTATATCTATAGATCCGACCGTTGGATCGCTCAAATTTTTTCACGAGTTTCCGGAGGCTGTTTTCCATGGAGACGCGTTGAATCGGTACGACACGGCGACAACGTCCGGTCGGGGCAATTCCAACGGCTCGGCCAGAGGAGCTGCTCGAAAGGTCCGTATCTATAGATCCGACCGTTGGATCGCGCTCAAACTTTTTTCACGAGTTTCCGGAGGCTGTTTTCCATGGAGACGCGTTGAATCGGTACGACACGGCGACAACGTCCGGTCGGGGCAATTCCAACGGCTCGGCCAGAATAGCTGCTCGAAAGGTCCGTATCTATAGATCCGACCGTTGGATGGCGCTCAAATTTTTTCACGAGTTTTCGGAGGCTGTTTTCCATGGAGTCGCGTTGAATCGGTACGACTCGGCGACAGCGTCAGGTTGGTGTCATTCCACCGGATCGGCCAGAGTAGGGGCTCAAAAGGTCCGTATCTATAGATCCGACAGTTGGATCGCGTTCAAATGTTTTCACGAGTTTCTGGAGGCTGTATTCCATGGAGACGCGTTGAATCGGTACGACACGGCGACAGCGTCCGGTCGGGGCAATTCCACCAGCTCGGCCAGAGGAGCTGCTCGAAAGGTCCGTATCTATAGATCCGACAGTTGGATCGCTCTCAAATTTTTTCAGGAGTTTCCGGAGGCTGTTTTCCATGGAGACGCGTTGAATCGGTACGACACAGCCACAACGTCCGGTCGGGGCAATTCCACAGGCTCGGCCAGAGGAGCTGCTCGAAAGGTCTTTATCTATAGATCCGACCGTTGGATCGCGCTCAAATGTTTTCACGAGTTTCCGGAGGCTGTTTTCCATGGAGACGCGTTGAATCGGTACGACACGGCAACAGCGTCCGGTCGGGGCAATTCCACCGGCTCGGCTAGAGGAGCTGCTCGAAAGGTCCGTATCTATAGATCCGACCGTTGGATCGCGCTCAAACTTTTTTCACGAGTTTTCGGAGGCTGTTTTCCATGGAGACGCGTTGAATCGGTACGACACGGCCACAACGTCCGGTCGGGGCAATTCCACAGGCTCGGCAAGAGGAGCTGCTCGAAAGGTCTGTATCTATAGATCCGACCGTTGGATCGCGCTCAAATTTTTTCACGAGTTTCCGGAGGCTGTTTTCCATGGAGACGCGTTGAATCGGTACGACACGGCAACAGCGTCCGGTCGGGGCAATTCCACCGGCTCGGCTAGAGGAGCTGCTCGAAAGGTCCGTATCTATAGATCCGACCGTTGGATCGCGCTCAAACTTTTTTCACGAGTTTCCGGAGGCTGTTTTCCATGGAGACGCGTTGAATCGGTACGACACGGCGACAACGTCCGGTCGGGGCAATTCCAACGGCTAGGCCAGAGGAGCTGCTCGAAAGGTCCGTATCTATAGATCCGACCGTTGGATCGCGCTCAAATTTTTTCACGAGTTTCCGAAGGCTGTTTTCCATGGAGACGCGTTGAATCGGTACGACACGGCGACAGCGTCCGGTCGGGGCAATTCCACCGGCTCGGCCAGAGGAGATGCTCGAAGGTCCGTATCTATAGATCCGACCGTTGGATGGCGCTCAAATTTTTTCACGAGTTTCCGGAGGCTGTTTTCCATGGAGACGCGTTGAATCGGTACGACACGGCGACAACGTCCGGTCGGGGCAATTCCAACGGCTCGGCCAGAGTAGCTGCTTGAAAGGTCCGTATCTATAGATCCGACCGTTGGATGGCGCTCAAATTTTTTCACGAGTTTTTGGAGGCTGTTTTCCATGGAGTCGCGTTGAATCGGTACGACTCGGCGACAGCGTCAGGTTGGTGTCATTCCACCGGATCGGCCAGAGTAGGGGCTCAAAAGGTCCGTATCTATAGATCCGACAGTTGGATCGCGTTCAAATGTTTTCACGAGTTTCTGGAGGCTGTATTCCATGGAGACGCGTTGAATCGGTACGACACGGCGACAGCGTCCGGTCGGGGCAATTCCAACGGCTCGGCCAGAGTAGCGGCTCGAAAGGTCCGTATCTATAGATCCGACAGTTGATCCCTCTCAAATTTTTTCAGGAGTTTCCGGAGGCTGTTTTCCATTGAGACGCGTTGAATCGGTATGACATGGCCACAACGTCCGGTCGGGGCAATTCCACAGGCTCGGCCAGAGGAGCTGCTCGAAAGGTCTATATCTATAGATCCGACCGTTGGATCGCGCTCAAATTTTTTCACGAGTTTCCGGAGGCTGTTTTCCATGGAGACGCGTTGAATCGGTACGACACGGCGACAACGTCCGGTCGGGGCAATTCCAACGGCTCGGCCAGAGTAGCTGCTCGAAAGGTCCGTATCTATAGATCCGACCGTTGGATGGCGCTCAAATTTTTTCACGAGTTTTCGGAGGCTGTTTTCCATGGAGTCGCATTGAATCGGTACGACTCGGCGACAGCGTCAGGTTGGTGTCATTCCACCGGATCGGCCAGAGTAGGGGCTCAAAAGGTCCGTATCTATAGATCCGACAGTTGGATCGCGTTCAAATGTTTTCACGAGTTTCTGGAGGCTGTATTCCATGGAGACGCGTTGAATCGGTACGACACGGCGACAGCGTCCGGTCGGGGCAATTCCAACGGCTCGGCCAGAGTAGCGGCTCGAAAGGTCCGTATCTATAGATCCGACAGTTGGATCGCTCTCAAATTTTTTCAGGAGTTTCCGGAGGCTGTTTTCCATTGAGACGCGTTGAATCGGTACGACACGGCCACAACGTCCGGTCGGGGCAATTCCACAGGCTCGGCCAGAGGAGCTGCTCGAAAGGTCTATATCTATAGATCCGACCGTTGGATCGCGCTCAAATTTTTTCACGAGTTTCCGGAGGCTGTTTTCCATGGAGACGCGTTGAATCGGTACGACACGGCGACAACGTCCGGTCGGGGCAATTCCAACGGCTCGGCCAGAGTAGCTGCTCGAAAGGTCCGTATCTATAGATCCGACCGTTGGATGGCGCTCAAATTTTTTCACGAGTTTTCGGAGGCTGTTTTCCATGGAGTCGCATTGAATCGGTACGACTCGGCGACAGCGTCAGGTTGGTGTCATTCCACCGGATCGGCCAGAGTAGGGGCTCAAAAGGTCCGTATCTATAGATCCGACAGTTGGATCGCGTTCAAATGTTTTCACGAGTTTCTGGAGGCTGTATTCCATGGAGACGCGTTGAATCGGTACGACACGGCGACAGCGTCCGGTCGGGGCAATTCCAACGGCTCGGCCAGAGTAGCGGCTCGGAAGGTCCGTATCTATAGATCCGATAGTTGAATCGCTCTCAAATTTTTTCAGGAGTTTCCGGAGGCTGTTTTCCATGGAGACGCGTTGAATCGGTACGACACGGCCACAACGTCCGGTCGGGGCAATTCCACAGGCTCGGCAAGAGGAGCTGCTCGAAAGGTCTGTATCTATAGATCCGACCGTTGGATCGCGCTCAAATTTTTTCACGAGTTTCCGGAGGCTGTTTTCCATGGAGACGCGTTGAATCGGTACGACACGGCAACAGCGTCCGGTCGGGGCAATTCCACCGGCTCGGCTAGAGGAGCTGCTCGAAAGGTCCGTATCTATAGATCCGACCGTTGGATCGCGCTCAAACTTTTTTCACGAGTTTCCGGAGGCTGTTTTCCATGGAGACGCGTTGAATCGGTACGACACGGCGACAACGTCCGGTCGGGGCAATTCCAACGGCTAGGCCAGAGGAGCTGCTCGAAAGGTCCGTATCTATAGATCCGACCGTTGGATCGCGCTCAAATTTTTTCACGAGTTTCCGAAGGCTGTTTTCCATGGAGACGCGTTGAATCGGTACGACACGGCGACAGCGTCCGGTCGGGGCAATTCCACCGGCTCGGCCAGAGGAGCTGCTCGAAGGTCCGTATCTATAGATCCGACCGTTGGATGGCGCTCAAATTTTTTCACGAGTTTCCGGAGGCTGTTTTCCATGGAGACGCGTTGAATCGGTACGACACGGCGACAACGTCCGGTCGGGGCAATTCCAACGGCTCGACCAGAGTAGCTGCTTGAAAGGTCCGTATCTATAGATCCGACCGTTGGATGGCGCTCAAATTTTTTCACGAGTTTTCGGAGGCTGTTTTCCATGGAGTCGCGTTGAATCGGTACGACTCGGCGACAGCGTCAGGTTGGTGTCATTCCACCGGATCGGCCAGAGTAGGCGCTCAAAAGGTCCGTATCTATAGATCCGACAGTTGGATCGCGTTCAAATGTTTTCACGAGTTTCTGGAGGCTGTATTCCATGGAGACGCGTTGAATCGGTACGACACGGCGACAGCGTCCGGTCGGGGCAATTCCAACGGCTCGGCCAGAGTAGCGGCTCGAAAGGTCCGTATCTATAGATCCGACAGTTGGATCGCTCTCAAATTTTTTCAGGAGTTTCCGGAGGCTGTTTTCCATTGAGACGCGTTGAATCGGTACGACACGGCCACAACGTCCGGTCGGGGCAATTCCACAGGCTCGGCCAGAGGAGCTGCTCGAAAGGTCTATATCTATAGATCCGACCGTTGGATCGCGCTCAAATTTTTTCACGAGTTTCCGGAGGCTGTTTTCCATGGAGACGCGTTGAATCGGTACGACACGGCGACAACGTCCGGTCGGGGCAATTCCAACGGCTCGGCCAGAGTAGCTGCTCGAAAGGTCCGTATCTATAGATCCGACCGTTGGATGGCGCTCAAATTTTTTCACGAGTTTTCGGAGGCTGTTTTCCATGGAGTCGCATTGAATCGGTACGACTCGGCGACAGCGTCAGGTTGGTGTCATTCCACCGGATCGGCCAGAGTAGGGGCTCAAAAGGTCCGTATCTATAGATCCGACAGTTGGATCGCGTTCAAATGTTTTCACGAGTTTCTGGAGGCTGTATTCCATGGAGACGCGTTGAATCGGTACGACACGGCGACAGCGTCCGGTCGGGGCAATTCCAACGGCTCGGCCAGAGTAGCGGCTCGGAAGGTCCGTATCTATAGATCCGATAGTTGAATCGCTCTCAAATTTTTTCAGGAGTTTCCGGAGGCTGTTTTCCATGGAGACGCGTTGAATCGGTACGACACGGCCACAACGTCCGGTCGGGGCAATTCCACAGGCTCGGCAAGAGGAGCTGCTCGAAAGGTCTGTATCTATAGATCCGACCGTTGGATCGCGCTCAAATTTTTTCACGAGTTTCCGGAGGCTGTTTTCCATGGAGACGCGTTGAATCGGTACGACACGGCAACAGCGTCCGGTCGGGGCAATTCCACCGGCTCGGCTAGAGGAGCTGCTCGAAAGGTCCGTATCTATAGATCCGACCGTTGGATCGCGCTCAAACTTTTTTCACGAGTTTCCGGAGGCTGTTTTCCATGGAGACGCGTTGAATCGGTACGACACGGCGACAACGTCCGGTCGGGGCAATTCCAACGGCTAGGCCAGAGGAGCTGCTCGAAAGGTCCGTATCTATAGATCCGACCGTTGGATCGCGCTCAAATTTTTTCACGAGTTTCCGAAGGCTGTTTTCCATGGAGACGCGTTGAATCGGTACGACACGGCGACAGCGTCCGGTCGGGGCAATTCCACCGGCTCGGCCAGAGGAGCTGCTCGAAGGTCCGTATCTATAGATCCGACCGTTGGATGGCGCTCAAATTTTTTCACGAGTTTCCGGAGGCTGTTTTCCATGGAGACGCGTTGAATCGGTACGACACGGCGACAACGTCCGGTCGGGGCAATTCCAACGGCTCGACCAGAGTAGCTGCTTGAAAGGTCCGTATCTATAGATCCGACCGTTGGATGGCGCTCAAATTTTTTCACGAGTTTTCGGAGGCTGTTTTCCATGGAGTCGCGTTGAATCGGTACGACTCGGCGACAGCGTCAGGTTGGTGTCATTCCACCGGATCGGCCAGAGTAGGCGCTCAAAAGGTCCGTATCTATAGATCCGACAGTTGGATCGCGTTCAAATGTTTTCACGAGTTTCTGGAGGCTGTATTCCATGGAGACGCGTTGAATCGGTACGACACGGCGACAGCGTCCGGTCGGGGCAATTCCAACGGCTCGGCCAGAGTAGCGGCTCGAAAGGTCCGTATCTATAGATCCGACAGTTGGATCGCTCTCAAATTTTTTCAGGAGTTTCCGGAGGCTGTTTTCCATTGAGACGCGTTGAATCGGTACGACACGGCCACAACGTCCGGTCGGGGCAATTCCACAGGCTCGGCCAGAGGAGCTGCTCGAAAGGTCTATATCTATAGATCCGACCGTTGGATCGCGCTCAAATTTTTTCACGAGTTTCCGGAGGCTGTTTTCCATGGAGACGCGTTGAATCGGTACGACACGGCGACAACGTCCGGTCGGGGCAATTCCAACGGCTCGGCCAGAGTAGCTGCTCGAAAGGTCCGTATCTATAGATCCGACCGTTGGATGGCGCTCAAATTTTTTCACGAGTTTTCGGAGGCTGTTTTCCATGGAGTCGCATTGAATCGGTACGACTCGGCGACAGCGTCAGGTTGGTGTCATTCCACCGGATCGGCCAGAGTAGGGGCTCAAAAGGTCCGTATCTATAGATCCGACAGTTGGATCGCGTTCAAATGTTTTCACGAGTTTCTGGAGGCTGTATTCCATGGAGACGCGTTGAATCGGTACGACACGGCGACAGCGTCCGGTCGGGGCAATTCCAACGGCTCGGCCAGAGTAGCGGCTCGAAAGGTCCGTATCTATAGATCCGATAGTTGAATCGCTCTCAAATTTTTTCAGGAGTTTCCGGAGGCTGTTTTCCATGGAGACGCGTTGAATCGGTACGACACGGCCACAACGTCCGGTCGGGGCAATTCCACAGGCTCGGCCAGAGGAGCTGCTCGAAAGGTCTGTATCTATAGATCCGACCGTTGGATCGCGCTCAAATTTTTTCACGAGTTTCCGGAGGCTGTTTTCCATGGAGACGCGTTGAATCGGTACGACACGGCGACAACGTCCGGTCGGGGCAATTCCAACGGCTAGGCCAGAGGAGCTGCTCGAAAGGTCCGTATCTATAGATCCGACCGTTGGATCGCGCTCAAATTTTTTCACGAGTTTCCGAAGGCTGTTTTCCATGGAGACGCGTTGAATCGGTACGACACGGCGACAGCGTCCGGTCGGGGCAATTCCACCGGCTCGGCCAGAGGAGCTGCTCGAAGGTCCGTATCTATAGATCCGACCGTTGGATGGCGCTCAAATTTTTTCACGAGTTTCCGGAGGCTGTTTTCCATGGAGACGCGTTGAATCGGTACGACACGGCGACAACGTCCGGTCGGGGCAATTCCAACGGCTCGGCCAGAGTAGCTGCTTGAAAGGTCCGTATCTATAGATCCGACCGTTGGATGGCGCTCAAATTTTTTCACGAGTTTTTGGAGGCTGTTTTCCATGGAGTCGCGTTGAATCGGTACGACTCGGCGACAGCGTCAGGTTGGTGTCATTCCACCGGATCGGCCAGAGTAGGGGCTCAAAAGGTCCGTATCTATAGATCCGACAGTTGGATCGCGTTCAAATGTTTTCACGAGTTTCTGGAGGCTGTATTCCATGGAGACGCGTTGAATCGGTACGACACGGCGACAGCGTCCGGTCGGGGCAATTCCAACGGCTCGGCCAGAGTAGCGGCTCGAAAGGTCCGTATCTATAGATCCGACAGTTGGATCGCTCTCAAATTTTTTCAGGAGTTTCCGGAGGCTGTTTTCCATTGAGACGCGTTGAATCGGTACGACACGGCGACAGCGTCCGGTCGGGGCAATTCCACCGGCTCGGCCAGAGGAGCTGCTCGAAGGTCCGTATCTATAGATCCGACCGTTGGATGGCGCTCAAATTTTTTCACGAGTTTCCGGAGGCTGTTTTCCATGGAGACGCGTTGAATCGGTACGACACGGCGACAACGTCCGGTCGGGGCAATTCCAACGGCTCGGCCAGAGTAGCTGCTTGAAAGGTCCGTATCTATAGATCCGACCGTTGGATGGCGCTCAAATTTTTTCACGAGTTTTTGGAGGCTGTTTTCCATGGAGTCGCGTTGAATCGGTACGACTCGGCGACAGCGTCAGGTTGGTGTCATTCCACCGGATCGGCCAGAGTAGGGGCTCAAAAGGTCCGTATCTATAGATCCGACAGTTGGATCGCGTTCAAATGTTTTCACGAGTTTCTGGAGGCTGTATTCCATGGAGACGCGTTGAATCGGTACGACACGGCGACAGCGTCCGGTCGGGGCAATTCCAACGGCTCGGCCAGAGTAGCGGCTCGAAAGGTCCGTATCTATAGATCCGACAGTTGGATCGCTCTCAAATTTTTTCAGGAGTTTCCGGAGGCTGTTTTCCATTGAGACGCGTTGAATCGGTACGACACGGCCACAACGTCCGGTCGGGGCAATTCCACAGGCTCGGCCAGAGGAGCTGCTCGAAAGGTCTATATCTATAGATCCGACCGTTGGATCGCGCTCAAATTTTTTCACGAGTTTCCGGAGGCTGTTTTCCATGGAGACGCGTTGAATCGGTACGACACGGCGACAACGTCCGGTCGGGGCAATTCCAACGGCTCGGCCAGAGTAGCTGCTCGAAAGGTCCGTATCTATAGATCCGACCGTTGGATGGCGCTCAAATTTTTTCACGAGTTTTCGGAGGCTGTTTTCCATGGAGTCGCATTGAATCGGTACGACTCGGCGACAGCGTCAGGTTGGTGTCATTCCACCGGATCGGCCAGAGTAGGGGCTCAAAAGGTCCGTATCTATAGATCCGACAGTTGGATCGCGTTCAAATGTTTTCACGAGTTTCTGGAGGCTGTATTCCATGGAGACGCGTTGAATCGGTACGACACGGCGACAGCGTCCGGTCGGGGCAATTCCAACGGCTCGGCCAGAGTAGCGGCTCGAAAGGTCCGTATCTATAGATCCGATAGTTGAATCGCTCTCAAATTTTTTCAGGAGTTTCCGGAGGCTGTTTTCCATAGAGACGCGTTGAATCGGTACGACACGGCCACAACGTCCGGTCGGGGCAATTCCACAGGCTCGGCCAGAGGAGCTGCTCGAAAGGTCTGTATCTATAGATCCGACCGTTGGATCGCGCTCAAATTTTTTCACGAGTTTCCGGAGGCTGTTTTCCATGGAGACGCGTTGAATCGGTACGACACGGCAACAACGTCCGGTCGGGGCAATTCCACCGGCTCGGCTAGAGGAGCTGCTCGAAAGGTCCGTATCTATAGATCCGACCGTTGGATCGCGCTCAAACTTTTTTCACGAGTTTCCGGAGGCTGTTTTCCATGGAGACGCGTTGAATCGGTACGACACGGCGACAACGTCCGGTCGGGGCAATTCCAACGGCTAGGCCAGAGGAGCTGCTCGAAAGGTCCGTATCTATAGATCCGACCGTTGGATCGCGCTCAAATTTTTTCACGAGTTTCCGAAGGCTGTTTTCCATGGAGACGCGTTGAATCGGTACGACACGGCGACAGCGTCCGGTCGGGGCAATTCCAACGGCTCTGCCAGAGTAGCTACTCGAAAGGTCCGTATGTATAGATCCGACCGTTGGATGGCGCTCAAATTTTTTCACGAGTTTCCGGAGGCTGTTTTCCATGGAGTCGCGTTGAATCGGTACGACACGGCGACATCGTCCGGTTGGTGTCATTCCACCGGATCGGCCAGAGTAGGGGCTCAAAAGGTCCGTATCTATAGATCCGACAGTTGGATCGCGTGCAAATGTGTTCACGAGTTTCTGGAGGCTGTATTCCATGGAGACGCGTTGAATCGGTACGACACGGCGACAGCATCCGGTCGGGGCAATTCCACCGGCTCGGCCAGAGGAGCTGCTCGAAAGGTCTGTATCTATAGATCCGACCGTTGGATCGCGCTCAAACTTTTTTCACGAGTTTCCGGAGGATGTTTTCCATGGAGAGCGTTGAATCGGTACGACACGGCGACAACGTCCGGTCGGGGCAATTCCAACGGCTAGGCCAGAGTAGCTGCTCGAAAGGTCCGTATCTATAGATCCGACCGTTGGATGGCGCTCAAATTTTTTCACGAGTTTCCGGACGCTGTTTTCCATGGAGACACGTTGAATCGGTACGACACGGCGACAGCGTCCGTTTGGTGTCATTCCACCGGATCGGCCAGAGTAGGGGCTCAAAAGGTCCGTATCTATAGATCCGACCGTTGGATCGCGTTCAAATGTTTTCACGAGTTTCTGGAGGCTGTATTCCATGGAGACGCGTTGAATCGGTACGACACAGCGACAGCGTCCGGTCGGGGCAATTCCAACAGCTCGGCCAGAGTAGCGTCCCGAAAGGTCCGTATCTATAGATCCGACCGTTGGATCGCGCTCAAATTTTTTCACGAGTTTCCAGAGGCTGTTTTCCATGGAGACGCGTTGAATCGGTACGACACGTCGACAGTGTCCGGTCGGGGCAATTCCACCGGCTCGGCCAGAGTAGCTGCTCGAAAGGTCCGTATCTATAGATCCGACCGTTGGATGGCGCTCAAATTTTTTCACGAGTTTCCGGACGCTGTTTTCCATGGAGACACGTTGAATCGGTACGACACGGCGACAGCGTCAGGTTGGTGTCATTCCACCGGATCGGCCAGAGTAGGGGCTCAAAAGGTCCGTATCTATAGATCCGACAGTTGGATCGCGTTCAAATGTTTTCACGAGTTTCTGGAGGCTGTATTCCATGGAGACGCGTTGAATCGGTACGACACGGCGACAGCGTCCGGTCGGGGCAATTCCAACGGCTCGGCCAGAGTAGCGGCTCGAAAGGTCCGTATCTATAGATCCGATAGTTGAATCGCTCTCAAATTTTTTCAGGAGTTTCCGGAGGCTGTTTTCCATGGAGACGCGTTGAATCGGTACGACACGGCCACAACGTCCGGTCGGGGCAATTCCACAGGCTCGGCCAGAGGAGCTGCTCGAAAGGTCTGTATCTATAGATCCGACCGTTGGATCGCGCTCAAATTTTTTCACGAGTTTCCGGAGGCTGTTTTCCATGGAGACGCGTTGAATCGGTACGATACGGCAACAGCGTCCGGTCGGGGCAATTCCACCGGCTCGGCTAGAGGAGCTGCTCGAAAGGTCCGTATCTATAGATCCGACCGTTGGATCGCGGTCAAACTTTTTTCACGAGTTTCCGGAGGCTGTTTTCCATGGAGACGCGTTGAATCGGTACGACACGGCGACAACGTCCGGTCGGGGCAATTCCAACGGCTAGGCCAGAGGAGCTGCTCGAAAGGTCCGTATCTATAGATCCGACCGTTGGATCGCGCTCAAATTTTTTCACGAGTTTCCGAAGGCTGTTTTCCATGGAGACGCGTTGAATCGGTACGACACGGCGACAGCGTCCGGTCGGGGCAATTCCAACGGCTCTGCCAGAGTAGCTACTCGAAAGGTCCGTATCTATAGATCCGACCGTTGGATGGCGCTCAAATTTTTTCACGAGTTTCCGGAGGCTGTTTTCCATGGAGTCGCGTTGAATCGGTACGACACGGCGACATCGTCCGGTTGGTGTCATTCCACCGGATCGGCCAGAGTAGGGGCTCAAAAGGTCCGTATCTATAGATCCGACAGTTGGATCGCGTGCAAATGTGTTCACGAGTTTCTGGAGGCTGTATTCCATGGAGACGCGTTGAATCGGTACGACACGGCGACAGCATCCGGTCGGGGCAATTCCACCGGCTCGGCCAGAGGAGCTGCTCGAAAGGTCTGTATCTATAGATCCGACCGTTGGATCGCGCTCAAACTTTTTTCACGAGTTTCCGGAGGATGTTTTCCATGGAGAGCGTTGAATCGGTACGACACGGCGACAACGTCCGGTCGGGGCAATTCCAACGGCTAGGCCAGAGTAGCTGCTCGAAAGGTCCGTATCTATAGATCCGACCGTTGGATGGCGCTCAAATTTTTTCACGAGTTTCCGGACGCTGTTTTCCATGGAGACACGTTGAATCGGTACGACACGGCGACAACGTCCGTTTGGTGTCATTCCACCGGATCGGCCAGAGTAGGGGCTCAAAAGGTCCGTATCTATAGATCCGACCGTTGGATCGCGTTCAAATGTTTTCACGAGTTTCTGGAGGCTGTATTCCATGGAGACGCGTTGAATCGGTACGACACAGCGACAGCGTCCGGTCGGGGCAATTCCAACAGCTCGGCCAGAGTAGCGTCCCGAAAGGTCCGTATCTATAGATCCGACCGTTGGATCGCGCTCAAATTTTTTCACGAGTTTCCAGAGGCTGTTTTCCATGGAGACGCGTTGAATCGGTACGACACGTCGACAGTGTCCGGTCGGGGCAATTCCACCGGCTCGGCCAGAGTAGCTGCTCGAAAGGTCCGTATCTATAGATCCGACCGTTGGATGGCGCTCAAATTTTTTCACGAGTTTCCGGACGCTGTTTTCCATGGAGACACGTTGAATCGGTACGACACGGCGACAGCGTCAGGTTGGTGTCATTCCACCGGATCGGCCAGAGTAGGGGCTCAAAAGGTCCGTATCTATAGATCCGACAGTTGGATCGCGTTCAAATGTTTTCACGAGTTTCTGGAGGCTGTATTCCATGGAGACGCGTTGAATCGGTACGACACGGCGACAGCGTCCGGTCGGGGCAATTCCAACGGCTCGGCCAGAGTAGCGGCTCGAAAGGTCCGTATCTATAGATCCGATAGTTGAATCGCTCTCAAATTTTTTCAGGAGTTTCCGGAGGCTGTTTTCCATGGAGACGCGTTGAATCGGTACGACACGGCCACAACGTCCGGTCGGGGCAATTCCACAGGCTCGGCCAGAGGAGCTGCTCGAAAGGTCTGTATCTATAGATCCGACCGTTGGATCGCGCTCAAATTTTTTCACGAGTTTCCGGAGGCTGTTTTCCATGGAGACGCGTTGAATCGGTACGATACGGCAACAGCGTCCGGTCGGGGCAATTCCACCGGCTCGGCTAGAGGAGCTGCTCGAAAGGTCCGTATCTATAGATCCGACCGTTGGATCGCGCTCAAACTTTTTTCACGAGTTTCCGGAGGCTGTTTTCCATGGAGACGCGTTGCATCGGTACGACACGGCGACAACGTCCGGTCGGAGCAATTCCAACGGCTAGGCCAGAGGAGCTGCTCGAAAGGTCCGTATCTATAGATCCGACCGTTGGATCGCGCTCAAATTTTTTCACGAGTTTCCGAAGGCTGTTTTCCATGGAGACGCGTTGAATCGGTACGACACGGCGACAGCGTCCGGTCGGGGCAATTCCAACGGCTCTGCCAGAGTAGCTACTCGAAAGGTCCGTATCTATAGATCCGACCGTTGGATGGCGCTCAAATTTTTTCACGAGTTTCCGGAGGCTGTTTTCCATGGAGTCGCGTTGAATCGGTACGACACGGCGACATCGTCCGGTTGGTGTAATTCCACCGGATCGGCCAGAGTAGGGGCTCAAAAGGTCCGTATCTATAGATCCGACAGTTGGATCGCGTGCAAATGTGTTCACGAGTTTCTGGAGGCTGTATTCCATGGAGACGCGTTGAATCGGTACGACACGGCGACAGCATCCGGTCGGGGCAATTCCACCGGCTCGGCCAGAGGAGCTGCTCGAAAGGTCTGTATCTATAGATCCGACCGTTGGATCGCGCTCAAACTTTTTTAACGAGTTTCCGGAGGATGTTTTCCATGGAGAGCGTTGAATCGGTACGACACGGCGACAACGTCCGGTCGGGGCAATTCCAACGGCTAGGCCAGTGTAGCTGCTCGAAAGGTCCGTATCTATAGATCCGACCGTTGGATGGCGCTCAAATTTTTTCACGAGTTTCCGGACGTTGTTTTCCATGGAGACACGTTGAATCGGTACGACACGGCGACAGCGTCCGATTGGTGTCATTCCACCGGATCGGCCAGAGTAGGGGCTCAAAAGTTCAGTATCTATAGATCCGACCGTTGGATCGCGTTCAAATGTGTTCACGAGTTTCTGGAGGCTGTATTCCATGGAGACGCGTTGAATCGGTACGACACAGCGACAGCGTCCGGTCGGGGCAATTCCAACGGCTCGGCCAGAGTAGCGTCCCGAAAGGTCCGTATCTATAGATCCGACCGTTGGATCGCGCTCAAATTTTTTCACGAGTTTCCAGAGGCTGTTTTCCATGGAGACGCGTTGAATCGGTACGACACGTCGACAGTGTCCGGTCGGGGCAATTCCACCGGCTCGGCCAGAGGAGCTGCTCGAAAGGTCCGTATCTATAGATCCGACCGTTGGATGGCGTTCAAATTTTTTCACGAGTTTCCGGAGGCTGTTTGCCATGGAGACGCGTTGAATCGGTACGACACGACGACAACGTCCGGTCGGGGCAATTCCAACGGCTCTGCCAGAGTAGCTGCTCGAAAGGTCCGTATCTATAGATCCGACAGTTGGATGGCGCTCAAATTTTTTCACGAGTTTCCGGAGGATGTTTTCCATGGAGTCGCGTTGAATCGGTACGACTCGGCGACAGCGTCAGGTTGGTGTCATTCCACCGGATCGGCCAGAGTAGGGGCTCAAAAGGTCCGTATCTATAGATCCGACAGTTGGATCGCGTTCAAATGTTTTCACGAGTTTCTGGAGGCTGTATTCCATGGAGACGCGTTGAATCGGTACGACACGGCGACAGCGTCCGGTCGGGGCAATTCCAACGGCTCGGCCAGAGTAGCGGCTCGAAAGGTCCGTATCTATAGATCCGACAGTTGGATCGCGCTCAAATTTTTTCAGGAGTTTCCGGAGGCTGTTTTCCATGGAGACGCGTTGAATCGGTACGACACGGCCACAACGTCCGGTCGGGGCAATTCCACAGGCTCGGCCAGAGGAGCTGCTCGAAAGGTCTGTATCTATAGATCCGACCGTTGGATCGCGCTCAAATTTTTTCACGAGTTTCCGGAGGCTGTTTTCCATGGAGACGTGTTGAATCGGTACGACACGGCAACAACGTCCGGTCGGGGCAATTCCACCGGCTCGGCCAGAGGAGCTGCTCGAAAGGTCCGTATCTATAGATCCGACCGTTGGATCGCGCTCAAACTTTTTTCACGAGTTTCCGGAGGCTGTTTTCCATGGAGACGCGTTGAATCGGTACGACACGGCGACAACGTCCGGTCGGGGCAATTCCAACGGCTAGGCCAGAGGAGCTGCTCGAAAGGTCCGTATCTATAGATCCGACCGTTGGATCGCGCTCAAAATTTTTCACGAGTTTCCAAGCCTGTTTTCCATGGAGTCGCGTTGAATCGGTACGACTCGGCGACAGCTTCCGGTCGGGGCAATTCCACTGGCTCGGCCAGAGTAGCTGCTCGAAAGGTCCGTATCTATAGATCCGACAGTTGGATGGCGCTCAAATTTTTTCACGAGTTTCCGGAGGATGTTTTCCATGGAGTCGCGTTGAATCGGTACGACTCGGCGACAGCGTCAGGTTGGTGTCATTCCACCGGATCGGCCAGAGTAGGGGCTCAAAAGGTCCGTATCTATAGATCCGACAGTTGGATCGCGTTCAAATGTTTTCACGAGTTTCTGGAGGCTGTATTCCATGGAGACGCGTTGAATCGGTACGACACGGCGACAGCGTCCGGTCGGGGCAATTCCAACGGCTCGGCCAGAGTAGCGGCTCGAAAGGTCCGTATCTATAGATCCGACAGTTGGATCGCGCTCAAATTTTTTCAGGAGTTTCCGGAGGCTGTTTTCCATGGAGACGCGTTGAATCGGTACGACACGGCCACAACGTCCGGTCGGGGCAATTCCACAGGCTCGGCCAGAGGAGCTGCTCGAAAGGTCTGTATCTATAGATCCGACCGTTGGATCGCGCTCAAATTTTTTCACGAGTTTCCGGAGGCTGTTTTCCATGGAGACGTGTTGAATCGGTACGACACGGCAACAACGTCCGGTCGGGGCAATTCCACCGGCTCGGCCAGAGGAGCTGCTCGAAAGGTCCGTATCTATAGATCCGACCGTTGGATCGCGCTCAAACTTTTTTCACGAGTTTCCGGAGGCTGTTTTCCATGGAGACGCGTTGAATCGGTACGACACGGCGACAACGTCCGGTCGGGGCAATTCCAACGGCTAGGCCAGAGGAGCTGCTCGAAAGGTCCGTATCTATAGATCCGACCGTTGGATCGCGCTCAAAATTTTTCACGAGTTTCCAAGCCTGTTTTCCATGGAGTCGCGTTGAATCGGTACGACTCGGCGACAGCTTCCGGTCGGGGCAATTCCACTGGCTCAGCCAGAGTAGCTGCTCGAAAGGTCCGTATCTATAGATCCGACCGTTGGATGGCGCTCAAATTTTTTCACGAGTTTTCGGAGGCTGTTTTCCATGGAGTCGCGTTGAATTGGTACGACTCGGCGACAGCGTCAGGTTGGTGTCATTCCACCGGATCGGCCAGAGTAGGGCTCAAAAGGTCCGTATCTATAGATCCGACAGTTGGATCGCGTTCAAATGTTTTCACGAGTTTCTGGAGGCTGTATTCCATGGAGACGCGTTGAATCGGTACGACACGGCGACAGCGTCCGGTCTGGGCAATTCCAACGGCTCGGCCAGAGTAGCGGCTCGAAAGGTCCGTATCTATAGATCCGACAGTTGGATCGCGTGCAAATGTTTTCACGAGTTTCTGGAGGCTGTATTCCATGGAGACGCGTTGAATCGGTACGACACGGCGACAGCGTCCGGTCGGGGCAATTCCACCGGCTCGGCCAGAGGAGCTGCTGGAAAGGTCCGTATCTATAGATCCGACCGTTGGATGGCGTTCAAATTTTTTCACGAGTTTCCGGAGGCTGTTTTCCATGGAGACGCGTTGAATCGGTACGACACGACGACAACGTCCGGTCGGGGCAATTCCAACGGCTCTGCCAGAGTAGCTGCTCGAAAGGTCCGTATCTATAGATCCGACCGTTGGATGGCGCTCAAATTGTTTCACGAGTTTCCGGAGGCTGTTTTCCATGGAGTCGCGTTGAATCGGTACGACTCGGCGACATCGTCCGGTTGGTGTCATTCCACCGGATCGGCCAGAGTAGGGGCTCAAAAGGTCCGTATCTATAGATCCGACCGTTGGATCGCGTTCAAATGTTTTCACGTGTTTCTTGAGGCTGTATTCCATGGAGACGCGTTGAATCGGTACGACACGGCGACAGCGTCCGGTCAGGGCAATTCCAACGGTTCGGCCAGAGTAGCAGCTCGAAAGGTCCGTATCTATAGATCCGACCGTTGGATCGCGCTCAAAATTTTTCACGAGTTTCCAATCCTGTTTTCCATGGAGTCGCGTTGAATCGGTACGACTCGGCGATAGCTTCCGGTCGGGGCAATTCCACTGGCTCGGCCAGAGTAGCTGCTCGAAAGGTCCGTATCTATAGATCCGACCGTTGGATGGCGCTCAAATTTTTTCACGAGTTTCCAGACGCGTTGAATCGGTACGACACGGCGACAGCGTCCGGTCGGGGCAATTCCACCGGCTCGGCTAGAGGAGCTGCTCGAAAGGTCCGTATCTATAGATCCGACCGTTGGATCGCGCTCAAACTTTTTTCACGAGTTTCCGGAGGCTGTTTTCCATGGAGACGCGTTGAATCGGTACGACACGGCGACAACGTCCGGTCGGGGCAATTCCAACGGCTCGGCCAGAGTAGCTGCTCGAAAGGTCCGTATCTATAGATCCGACCGTTGGATGGCGCTCAAATTTTTTCACGAGTTTTCGGAGGCTGTTTTCCATGGAGTCGCGTTGAATCGGTACGACTCGGCGACAGCGTCAGGTTGGTGTCATTCCACCGGATCGGCCAGAGTAGGGGCTCAAAAGGTCCGTATCTATAGATCCGACAGTTGGATCGCGTTCAAATGTTTTCACGAGTTTCTGGAGGCTGTATTCCATGGAGACGCGTTGAATCGGTACGACACGGCGACAGCGTCCGGTCGGGGCAATTCCAAAGGCTCGGCCAGAGTAGCGGCTCGAAAGGTCCGTATCTATAGATCTGACAGTTGGATCGCGCTCAAATTTTTTCAGGAGTTTCCGGAGGCTGTTTTCCATAGAGACGCGTTGAATCGGTACGACACGGCCACAACGTCCGGTCGGGGCAATTCCACAGGCTCGGCCAGAGGAGCTGCTCGAAAGGTCTGTATCTATAGATCCGACCGTTGGATCGCGCTCAAATTTTTTCACGAGTTTCCGGAGGCTGTTTTCCATGGAGACGCGTTGAATCGGTACGACACGGCAACAGTGTCCGGTCGGGGCAATTCCACCGGCTCGGCTAGAGGAGCTGCTCGAAAGGTCCGTATCTATAGATCCGACCGTTGGATCGCGCTCAAACTTTTTTCACGAGTTTTCGGAGGCTGTTTTCCATGGAGACGCGTTGAATCGGTACGACACGGCGACAACGTCCGGTCGGGGCAATTCCAACGGCTAGGCCAGAGGAGCTGCTCGAAAGGTCCGTATCTATAGATCCGACCGTTGGATCGCGCTCAAATTTTTTCACGAGTTTCCGAAGGCTGTTTTCCATGGAGACGCGTTGAATCGGTACGACACGGCGACAGCGTCCGGTCGGGGCAATTCCAACGGCTCTGCCAGAGTAGCTACTCGAAAGGTCCGTATCTATAGATCCGACCGTTGGATGGCGCTCAAATTTTTTCACGAGTTTCCGGAGGCTGTTTTCCATGGAGTCGCGTTGAATCGGTACGACACGGCGACATCGTCCGGTTGGTGTCATTCCACCGGATCGGCCAGAGTAGGGGCTCAAAAGGTCCGTATCTATAGATCCGACAGTTGGATCGCGTGCAAATGTGTTCACGAGTTTCTGGAGGCTGTATTCCATGGAGACGCGTTGAATCGGTACGACACGGCGACAGCATCCGGTCGGGGCAATTCCACCGGCTCGGCCAGAGGAGCTGCTCGAAAGGTCTGTATCTATAGATCCGACCGTTGGATCGCGCTCAAACTTTTTTCACGAGTTTCCGAAGGATGTTTTCCATGGAGAGCGTTGAATCGGTACGACACGGCGACAACGTCCGGTCGGGGCAATTCCAACGGCTAGGCCAGAGTAGCTGCTCGAAAGGTCCGTATCTATAGATCCGACCGTTGGATGGCGCTCAAATTTTTTCACGAGTTTCCGGAGGCTGTTTTCCATGGAGTCGCGTTGAATCGGTACGACACGGCGACATCGTCCGGTTGGTGTCATTCCACCGGATCGGCCAGAGTAGGGGCTCAAAAGGTCCGTATCTATAGATCCGACCGTTGGATCGCGTTCAAATGTTTTCACGAGTTTCTTGAGGCTGTATTCCATGGAGACGCGTTGAATCGGTACGACACGGCGACAGCGTCCGGTCAGGGCAATTCCACCGGATCGGCCAGAGTAGGGGCTCAAAAGGTCCGTATCTATAGATCCGACAGTTGGATCGCGTTCAAATGTTTTCACGAGTTTCTGGAGGCTGTATTCCATGGAGACGCGTTGAATCGGTACGACACGGCGACAGCGTCCGGTCGGGGCAATTCCAACGGCTCGGCCAGAGTAGCGGCTCGAAAGGTCCGTATCTATAGATCCGACAGTTGGATCGCGCTCAAATTTTTTCAGGAGTTTCCGGAGGCTGTTTTCCATGGAGACGCGTTGAATCGGTACGACACGGCCACAACGTCCGGTCGGGGCAATTCCACAGGCTCGGCCAGAGGAGCTGCTCGAAAGGTCTGTATCTATAGATCCGACCGTTGGATCGCGCTCAAATTTTTTCACGAGTTTCCGGAGGCTGTTTTCCATGGAGACGTGTTGAATCGGTACGACACGGCAACAACGTCCGGTCGGGGCAATTCCACCGGCTCGGCCAGAGGAGCTGCTCGAAAGGTCCGTATCTATAGATCCGACCGTTGGATCGCGCTCAAACTTTTTTCACGAGTTTCCGGAGGCTGTTTTCCATGGAGACGCGTTGAATCGGTACGACACGGCGACAACGTCCGGTCGGGGCAATTCCAACGGCTAGGCCAGAGGAGCTGCTCGAAAGGTCCGTATCTATAGATCCGACCGTTGGATCGCGCTCAAATTTTTTCACGAGTTTCCGAAGGCTGTTTTCCATGGAGACGCGTTGAATCGGTACGACACGGCGACAGCGTCCGGTCGGGGAAATTCCAACGGCTCTGCCAGAGTAGCTACTCGAAAGGTCCGTATCTATAGATCCGACCGTTGGATGGCGCTCAAATTTTTTCACGAGTTTCCGGAGGCTGTTTGCCATGGAGTCGCGTTGAATCGGTACGACACGGCGACATCTTCCGGTTGGTGTCATTCCACCGGATCGGCCAGAGTAGGGGCTCAAAAGGTCCGTATCTATAGATCCGACCGTTGGATCGCGCTTAAATTTTTTCACGAGTTTCCAGAGGCTGTTTGCCATGGAGACGCGTTGAATCGGTACGACACGGCGACAACGTCCGGTCGGGGCAATTCCAACGGCTCAGCCAGAGTAGCAGCTCGAAAGGTCCGTATCTATAGATCCGACCGTTGGATCGCGCTCAAATTTTTTCACGAGTTTCCAGAGGCTGTTTTCCATGGAGACGCGTTGAATCGGTACGACACGACGACAGCGTCCGGTCGGGGCATTCCAACGGCTCGGCCAGAGTAGCTGCTCGAAAGGTCCGTATCTATAGATCCGACCGTTTGATCGCGCTCAATTTTTTTCACGAGTTTCCGGAGGCTGTTTGCCATGGAGACGCGTTGAATCGGTACGACACGGCGACAGCGTCCGGTCGGGGCAATTCCAACGGCTCGGCCAGAGTAGCTGCTCGGAAGGTCCGTATCTATAGATCCGACCGTTGGATCGCGCTCAAATTTTTTCACGAGTTTCCAAGCCTGTTTTCCATGGAGTCGCGTTGAATCGGTACGACTCGGCGACAGCTTCCGGTCGGGGCAATTCCACTTGCTCGGCCAGAGTAGCTGCTCGAAAGGTCCGTATCTATAGATCCGACTGTTGGATCGCGCTTAAATTTTTTCACGAGTTTCCAGAGGCTGTTTGCCATGGAGACGCGTTGAATCGGTACGACACGGCGACAGCATCCGGTCGGGGCAATTCCACCGGCTCGGCCAGAGGAGCTGCTCGAAAGGTCCGTATCTATAGATCCGACCGTTGGATGGCGCTCAAATTTTTTCACGAGTTTCCAGAGGCTGTTTTCCATGGAGACGCGTTGAATCGGTACGACACAGCGACAGCGTCCGGTCGGGGCAATTCCACCGGCTCGGCCAGAGGAGCTGCTCGAAAGGTCCGTATCTATAGATCCGACCGTTGGATGGCGTTCAAATTTTTTCACGAGTTTCCGGAGGCTGTTTGCCATGGAGACGCGTTGAATCGGTACGACACGTCGACAACGTCCGGTCGGGGCAATTCCAACGGCTCTGCCAGAGTAGCTGCTCGAAAGGTCCGTATCTATAGATCCGACCGTTGGATGGCGCTCAAATTTTTTCACGAGTTTCCGAAGGCTGTTTTCCATGGAGTCGCGTTGAATCGGTACGACTCGGCGACATCGTCCGGTTGGTGTCATTCCACCGGATCGGCCAGAGTAGGGGCTCAAAAGGTTCGTATCTATAGATCCGACCGTTGGATCGCGTTCAAATGTTTTCACGAGTTTCTTGAGGCTGTATTCCATGGAGACGCGTTGAATCGGTACGACACGGCGACAACGTCCGGTCAGGGCAATTCCAACGGTTCAGCCAGAGTAGCAGCTCGAAAGGTCTGTATCTATAGATCCGACCGTTGGATCGCGCTCAAAATTTTTCACGAGTTTCCAAGCCTGTTTTCCATGGAGTCGCGTTGAATCGGTACGACTCAGCGACAGCTTCCGGTCGGGGCAATTCCACTGGCTCGGCCAGAGTAGCTGCTCGAAAGGTCCGTATCTATAGATCCGACCGTTGGATCGCGCTCAAATTTTTTCACGAGTTTCCGGAGGCTGTTTGCCATGGAGACGCGTTGAATCGGTACGACACGGCGACAGCGTCCGGTCGGGGCAATTCCACCGGCTCGGCCAGAGGAGCTGCTCGAAGGTCCGTATCTATAGATCCGACCGTTGGATGGCGCTCAAATTTTTTCACGAGTTTCCGGAGGCTGTATTCCATGGAGACGCGTTGAATCGGTACGACACGGCGACAGCGTCCGGTCAGGGCAATTCCAATGGTTCGGCCAGAGTAGCAGCTCGAAAGGTCCGTATCTATAGATCCGACCGTTGGATCGCGCTCAAAATTTTTCACGAGTTTCCAAGCCTGTTTTCCATGGAGTCGCGTTGAATCGGTACGACTCGGCGACAGCTTCCGGTCGGGGCAATTCCACTGGCTCGGCCAGAGTAGCTGCTCGAAAGGTCCGTATCTATAGATCCGACCGTTGGATGGCGCTCAAATTTTTTCACGAGTTTTCGGAGGCTGTTTTCCATGGAGTCGCGTTGAATTGGTACGACTCGGCGACAGCGTCAGGTTGGTGTCATTCCACCGGATCGGCCAGAGTAGGGCTCAAAAGGTCCGTATCTATAGATCCGACAGTTGGATCGCGTTCAAATGTTTTCACGAGTTTCTGGAGGCTGTATTCCATGGAGACGCGTTGAATCGGTACGACACGGCGACAGCGTCCGGTCTGGGCAATTCCAACGGCTCGGCCAGAGTAGCGGCTCGAAAGGTCCGTATCTATAGATCCGACAGTTGGATCGCGTGCAAATGTTTTCACGAGTTTCTGGAGGCTGTATTCCATGGAGACGCGTTGAATCGGTACGACACGGCGACAGCGTCCGGTCGGGGCAATTCCACCGGCTCGGCCAGAGGAGCTGCTCGAAAGGTCCGTATCTATAGATCCGACCGTTGGATGGCGTTCAAATTTTTTCACGAGTTTCCGGAGGCTGTTTTCCATGGAGACGCGTTGAATCGGTACGACACGACGACAACGTCCGGTCGGGGCAATTCCAACGGCTCTGCCAGAGTAGCTGCTCGAAAGGTCCGTATCTATAGATCCGACCGTTGGATGGCGCTCAAATTGTTTCACGAGTTTCCGGAGGCTGTTTTCCATGGAGTCGCGTTGAATCGGTACGACTCGGCGACATCGTCCGGTTGGTGTCATTCCACCGGATCGGCCAGAGTAGGGGCTCAAAAGGTCCGTATCTATAGATCCGACCGTTGGATCGCGTTCAAATGTTTTCACGTGTTTCTTGAGGCTGTATTCCATGGAGACGCGTTGAATCGGTACGACACGGCGACAGCGTCCGGTCAGGGCAATTCCAACGGTTCGGCCAGAGTAGCAGCTCGAAAGGTCCGTATCTATAGATCCGACCGTTGGATCGCGCTCAAAATTTTTCACGAGTTTCCGAAGGCTGTTTTCCATGGAGTCGCGTTGAATCGGTACGACTCGGCGACATCGTCCGGTTGGTGTCATTCCACCGGATCGGCCAGAGTAGGGGCTCAAAAGGTTCGTATCTATAGATCCGACCGTTGGATCGCGTTCAAATGTTTTCACGAGTTTCTTGAGGCTGTATTCCATGGAGACGCGTTGAATCGGTACGACACGGCGACAACGTCCGGTCAGGGCAATTCCAACGGTTCAGCCAGAGTAGCAGCTCGAAAGGTCTGTATCTATAGATCCGACCGTTGGATCGCGCTCAAAATTTTTCACGAGTTTCCAAGCCTGTTTTCCATGGAGTCGCGTTGAATCGGTACGACTCAGCGACAGCTTCCGGTCGGGGCAATTCCACTGGCTCGGCCAGAGTAGCTGCTCGAAAGGTCCGTATCTATAGATCCGACCGTTGGATCGCGCTCAAATTTTTTCACGAGTTTCCGGAGGCTGTTTGCCATGGAGACGCGTTGAATCGGTACGACACGGCGACAGCGTCCGGTCGGGGCAATTCCACCGGCTCGGCCAGAGGAGCTGCTCGAAGGTCCGTATCTATAGATCCGACCGTTGGATGGCGCTCAAATTTTTTCACGAGTTTCCGGAGGCTGTTTTCCATGGAGTCGCGTTGAATCGGTACGACACGGCGACATCTTCCGGTTGGTGTCATTCCACCGGATCGGCCAGAGTAGGGGCTCAAAAGGTCCGTATCTATAGATCCGACCGTTGGATCGCGCTTAAATTTTTTCACGAGTTTCCAGAGGCTGTTTGCCATGGAGACGCGTTGAATCGGTACGACACGGCGACAACGTCCGGTCGGGGCAATTCCAACGGCTCAGCCAGAGTAGCAGCTCGAAAGGTCCGTATCTATAGATCCGACCGTTGGATCGCGCTCAAATTTTTTCACGAGTTTCCAGAGGCTGTTTTCCATGGAGACGCGTTGAATCGGTACGACACGACGACAGCGTCCGGTCGGGGCATTCCAACGGCTCGGCCAGAGTAGCTGCTCGAAAGGTCCGTATCTATAGATCCGACCGTTTGATCGCGCTCAATTTTTTTCACGAGTTTCCGGAGGCTGTTTGCCATGGAGACGCGTTGAATCGGTACGACACGGCGACAGCGTCCGGTCGGGGCAATTCCAACGGCTCGGCCAGAGTAGCTGCTCGGAAGGTCCGTATCTATAGATCCGACCGTTGGATCGCGCTCAAATTTTTTCACGAGTTTCCAAGCCTGTTTTCCATGGAGTCGCGTTGAATCGGTACGACTCGGCGACAGCTTCCTGTCGGGGCAATTCCACTTGCTCGGCCAGAGTAGCTGCTCGAAAGGTCCGTATCTATAGATCCGACTGTTGGATCGCGCTTAAATTTTTTCACGAGTTTCCAGAGGCTGTTTGCCATGGAGACGCGTTGAATCGGTACGACACGGCGACAGCATCCGGTCGGGGCAATTCCACCGGCTCGGCCAGAGGAGCTGCTCGAAAGGTCCGTATCTATAGATCCGACCGTTGGATGGCGCTCAAATTTTTTCACGAGTTTCCAGAGGCTGTTTTCCATGGAGACGCGTTGAATCGGTACGACACAGCGACAGCGTCCGGTCGGGGCAATTCCACCGGCTCGGCCAGAGGAGCTGCTCGAAAGGTCCGTATCTATAGATCCGACCGTTGGATGGCGTTCAAATTTTTTCACGAGTTTCCGGAGGCTGTTTGCCATGGAGACGCGTTGAATCGGTACGACACGTCGACAACGTCCGGTCGGGGCAATTCCAACGGCTCTGCCAGAGTAGCTGCTCGAAAGGTCCGTATCTATAGATCCGACCGTTGGATGGCGCTCAAATTTTTTCACGAGTTTCCGAAGGCTGTTTTCCATGGAGTCGCGTTGAATCGGTACGACTCGGCGACATCGTCCGGTTGGTGTCATTCCACCGGATCGGCCAGAGTAGGGGCTCAAAAGGTTCGTATCTATAGATCCGACCGTTGGATCGCGTTCAAATGTTTTCACGAGTTTCTTGAGGCTGTATTCCATGGAGACGCGTTGAATCGGTACGACACGGCGACAACGTCCGGTCAGGGCAATTCCAACGGTTCAGCCAGAGTAGCAGCTCGAAAGGTCTGTATCTATAGATCCGACCGTTGGATCGCGCTCAAAATTTTTCACGAGTTTCCAAGCCTGTTTTCCATGGAGTCGCGTTGAATCGGTACGACTCAGCGACAGCTTCCGGTCGGGGCAATTCCACTGGCTCGGCCAGAGTAGCTGCTCGAAAGGTCCGTATCTATAGATCCGACCGTTGGATCGCGCTCAAATTTTTTCACGAGTTTCCGGAGGCTGTTTGCCATGGAGACGCGTTGAATCGGTACGACACGGCGACAGCGTCCGGTCGGGGCAATTCCACCGGCTCGGCCAGAGGAGCTGCTCGAAGGTCCGTATCTATAGATCCGACCGTTGGATGGCGCTCAAATTTTTTCACGAGTTTCCGGAGGCTGTATTCCATGGAGACGCGTTGAATCGGTACGACACGGCGACAGCGTCCGGTCAGGGCAATTCCAATGGTTCGGCCAGAGTAGCAGCTCGAAAGGTCCGTATCTATAGATCCGACCGTTGGATCGCGCTCAAAATTTTTCACGAGTTTCCAAGCCTGTTTTCCATGGAGTCGCGTTGAATCGGTACGACTCGGCGACAGCTTCCGGTCGGGGCAATTCCACTGGCTCGGCCAGAGTAGCTGCTCGAAAGGTCCGTATCTATAGATCCGACCGTTGGATGGCGCTCAAATTTTTTCACGAGTTTTCGGAGGCTGTTTTCCATGGAGTCGCGTTGAATTGGTACGACTCGGCGACAGCGTCAGGTTGGTGTCATTCCACCGGATCGGCCAGAGTAGGGCTCAAAAGGTCCGTATCTATAGATCCGACAGTTGGATCGCGTTCAAATGTTTTCACGAGTTTCTGGAGGCTGTATTCCATGGAGACGCGTTGAATCGGTACGACACGGCGACAGCGTCCGGTCTGGGCAATTCCAACGGCTCGGCCAGAGTAGCGGCTCGAAAGGTCCGTATCTATAGATCCGACAGTTGGATCGCGTGCAAATGTTTTCACGAGTTTCTGGAGGCTGTATTCCATGGAGACGCGTTGAATCGGTACGACACGGCGACAGCGTCCGGTCGGGGCAATTCCACCGGCTCGGCCAGAGGAGCTGCTCGAAAGGTCCGTATCTATAGATCCGACCGTTGGATGGCGTTCAAATTTTTTCACGAGTTTCCGGAGGCTGTTTTCCATGGAGACGCGTTGAATCGGTACGACACGACGACAACGTCCGGTCGGGGCAATTCCAACGGCTCTGCCAGAGTAGCTGCTCGAAAGGTCCGTATCTATAGATCCGACCGTTGGATGGCGCTCAAATTGTTTCACGAGTTTCCGGAGGCTGTTTTCCATGGAGTCGCGTTGAATCGGTACGACTCGGCGACATCGTCCGGTTGGTGTCATTCCACCGGATCGGCCAGAGTAGGGGCTCAAAAGGTCCGTATCTATAGATCCGACCGTTGGATCGCGTTCAAATGTTTTCACGTGTTTCTTGAGGCTGTATTCCATGGAGACGCGTTGAATCGGTACGACACGGCGACAGCGTCCGGTCAGGGCAATTCCAACGGTTCGGCCAGAGTACCAGCTCGAAAGGTCCGTATCTATAGATCCGACCGTTGGATCGCGCTCAAAATTTTTCACGAGTTTCCAATCCTGTTTTCCATGGAGTCGCGTTGAATCGGTACGACTCGGCGATAGCTTCCGGTCGGGGCAATTCCACTGGCTCGGCCAGAGTAGCTGCTCGAAAGGTCCGTATCTATAGATCCGACCGTTGGATGGCGCTCAAATTTTTTCACGAGTTTCCAGACGCGTTGAATCGGTACGACACGGCGACAGCGTCCGGTCGGGGCAATTCCACCGGCTCGGCTAGAGGAGCTGCTCGAAAGGTCCGTATCTATAGATCCGACCGTTGGATCGCGCTCAAACTTTTTTCACGAGTTTCCGGAGGCTGTTTTCCATGGAGACGCGTTGAATCGGTACGACACGGCGACAACGTCCGGTCGGGGCAATTCCAACGGCTCGGCCAGAGTAGCTGCTCGAAAGGTCCGTATCTATAGATCCGACCGTTGGATGGCGCTCAAATTTTTTCACGAGTTTTCGGAGGCTGTTTTCCATGGAGTCGCGTTGAATCGGTACGACTCGGCGACAGCGTCAGGTTGGTGTCATTCCACCGGATCGGCCAGAGTAGGGGCTCAAAAGGTCCGTATCTATAGATCCGACAGTTGGATCGCGTTCAAATGTTTTCACGAGTTTCTGGAGGCTGTATTCCATGGAGACGCGTTGAATCGGTACGACACGGCGACAGCGTCCGGTCGGGGCAATTCCAAAGGCTCGGCCAGAGTAGCGGCTCGAAAGGTCCGTATCTATAGATCTGACAGTTGGATCGCGCTCAAATTTTTTCAGGAGTTTCCGGAGGCTGTTTTCCATAGAGACGCGTTGAATCGGTACGACACGGCCACAACGTCCGGTCGGGGCAATTCCACAGGCTCGGCCAGAGGAGCTGCTCGAAAGGTCTGTATCTATAGATCCGACCGTTGGATCGCGCTCAAATTTTTTCACGAGTTTCCGGAGGCTGTTTTCCATGGAGACGCGTTGAATCGGTACGACACGGCAACAGTGTCCGGTCGGGGCAATTCCACCGGCTCGGCTAGAGGAGCTGCTCGAAAGGTCCGTATCTATAGATCCGACCGTTGGATCGCGCTCAAACTTTTTTCACGAGTTTTCGGAGGCTGTTTTCCATGGAGACGCGTTGAATCGGTACGACACGGCGACAACGTCCGGTCGGGGCAATTCCAACGGCTAGGCCAGAGGAGCTGCTCGAAAGGTCCGTATCTATAGATCCGACCGTTGGATCGCGCTCAAATTTTTTCACGAGTTTCCGAAGGCTGTTTTCCATGGAGACGCGTTGAATCGGTACGACACGGCGACAGCGTCCGGTCGGGGCAATTCCAACGGCTCTGCCAGAGTAGCTACTCGAAAGGTCCGTATCTATAGATCCGACCGTTGGATGGCGCTCAAATTTTTTCACGAGTTTCCGGAGGCTGTTTTCCATGGAGTCGCGTTGAATCGGTACGACACGGCGACATCGTCCGGTTGGTGTCATTCCACCGGATCGGCCAGAGTAGGGGCTCAA
This sequence comes from Populus davidiana, assembly GCA_030145905.1. Taxonomy (NCBI): domain Eukaryota; kingdom Viridiplantae; phylum Streptophyta; class Magnoliopsida; order Malpighiales; family Salicaceae; genus Populus; species Populus davidiana. The sequence continues at coordinate 14,775,808 of CM057797.1, forward strand.
AAGGTCCGTATCTATAGATCCGACAGTTGGATCGCGTGCAAATGTGTTCACGAGTTTCTGGAGGCTGTATTCCATGGAGACGCGTTGAATCGGTACGACACGGCGACAGCATCCGGTCGGGGCAATTCCACCGGCTCGGCCAGAGGAGCTGCTCGAAAGGTCTGTATCTATAGATCCGACCGTTGGATCGCGCTCAAACTTTTTTCACGAGTTTCCGAAGGATGTTTTCCATGGAGAGCGTTGAATCGGTACGACACGGCGACAACGTCCGGTCGGGGCAATTCCAACGGCTAGGCCAGAGTAGCTGCTCGAAAGGTCCGTATCTATAGATCCGACCGTTGGATGGCGCTCAAATTTTTTCACGAGTTTCCGGAGGCTGTTTTCCATGGAGTCGCGTTGAATCGGTACGACACGGCGACATCGTCCGGTTGGTGTCATTCCACCGGATCGGCCAGATTAGGGGCTCAAAAGGTCCGTATCTATAGATCCGACCGTTGGATCGCGTTCAAATGTTTTCACGAGTTTCTTGAGGCTGTATTCCATGGAGACGCGTTGAATCGGTACGACACGGCGACAGCGTCCGGTCAGGGCAATTCCAACGGTTCGGCCAGAGTAGCTGCTCGGAAGGTCCGTATCTATAGATCCGACCGTTGGATCGCGCTCAAATTTTTTCACGAGTTTCCGAAGGCTGTTTTCCATGGAGACGCGTTGAATCGGTACGACACGGCGACAGCGTCCGGTCGGGGAAATTCCAACGGCTCTGCCAGAGTAGCTACTCGAAAGGTCCGTATCTATAGATCCGACCGTTGGATGGCGCTCAAATTTTTTCACGAGTTTCCGGAGGCTGTTTTCCATGGAGACGCGTTGAATCGGTACGACACGGCGACAACGTCCGGTCGGGGCAATTCCAACGGCTAGGCCAGAGGAGCTGCTCGAAAGGTCCGTATCTATAGATCCGACCGTTGGATCGCGCTCAAATGTTTTCACGAGTTTCCGAAGGCTGTTTTCCATGGAGACGCGTTGAATCGGTACGACACGGCGACAGCGTCCGGTCGGGGAAATTCCAACGGCTCTGCCAGAGTAGCTACTCGAAAGGTCCGTATCTATAGATCCGACCGTTGGATGGCGCTCAACTTTTTTCACGAGTTTCCGGAGGCTGTTTTCCATGGAGACGCGTTGAATCGGTACGACACGACGACAGCGTCCGGTCGGGGCCATTCCAACGGCTCGGCCAGAGTAGCTGCTCGAAAGGTCCGTATCTATAGATCCGACCGTTTGATCGCGCTCAATTTTTTTCACGAGTTTCCGGAGGCTGTTTGCCATGGAGACGCGTTGAATCGGTACGACACGCCGACAGCGTCCGGTCGGGGCAATTCCAACGGCTCGGCCAGAGTAGCTGCTCGGAAGGTCCGTATCTATAGATCCGACCGTTGGATCGCGCTCAAATTTTTTCACGAGTTTCCAAGCCTGTTTTCCATGGAGTCGCGTTGAATCGGTACGACTCGGCGACAGCTTCCGGTCGGGGCAATTCCACTTGCTCGGCCAGAGTAGCTGCTCGAAAGGTCCGTATCTATAGATCCGACCGTTGGATCGCGCTTAAATTTTTTCACGAGTTTCCAGAGGCTGTTTGCCATGGAGACGCGTTGAATCGGTACGACACGGCGACAGCATCCGGTCGGGGCAATTCCACCGGCTCGGCCAGAGGAGCTGCTCGAAAGGTCCGTATCTATAGATCCGACCGTTGGATGGCGCTCAAATTTTTTCACGAGTTTCCAGAGGCTGTTTTCCATGGAGACACGTTGAATCGGTACGACACGGCGACAACGTCCGTTCGGGGCAATTCCAACGGCTAGGCCAGAGGAGCTGCTCGAAAGGTCCGTATCTATAGATCCGACCGTTGGATCGCGCTCAAATTTTTTCACGAGTTTCCGGAGGCTGTTTTCCATGGAGACGCGTTGAATCGGTACGACTCGGCGACAGCGTCCGGTCGGGGAAATTCCAACGGCTCTGCCAGAGGAGCTACTCGAAAGGTCCGTATCTATAGATCCGACCGTTGGATGGCGCTCAAATTTTTTCACGAGTTTCCAGAGGCTGTTTGCCATGGAGACGCGTTGAATCGGTACGACACGGCGACAGCATCCGGTCGGGGCAATTCCACTTGCTCGGCCAGAGTAGCTGCTCGAAAGGTCCGTATCTATAGATCCGACCGTTGGATCGCGCTTAAATTTTTTCACGAGTTTCCAGAGGCTGTTTGCCATGGAGACGCGTTGAATCGGTACGACACGGCGACAGCATCCGGTCGGGGCAATTCCACCGGCTCGGCCAGAGGAGCTGCTCGAAAGGTCCGTATCTATAGATCCGACCGTTGGATGGCGCTCAAATTTTTTCACGAGTTCCAGAGGCTGTTTTCCATGGAGACACGTTGAATCGGTACGACACGGCGACAACGTCCGTTCGGGGCAATTCCAACGGCTAGGCCAGAGGAGCTGCTCGAAAGGTCCGTATCTATAGATCCGACCGTTGGATCGCGCTCAAATTTTTTCACGAGTTTCCGGAGGCTGTTTTCCATGGAGACGCGTTGAATCGGTACGACTCGGCGACAGCGTCCGGTCGGGGAAATTCCAACGGCTCTGCCAGAGGAGCTACTCGAAAGGTCCGTATCTATAGATCCGACCGTTGGATGGCGCTCAAATTTTTTCACGAGTTTCCGGAGGCTATTTTCCATGGAGTCGCGTTGAATCGGTACGACACGGCGACATCGTCCGGTTGGTGTCATTCCACCGGATCGGCCAGAGTAGGGGCTCAAAAGGTCCGTATCTATAGATCCGACCGTTGGATCGCGTTCAAATGTTTTCACGAGTTTCTTGAGGCTGTATTCCATGGAGACGCGTTGAATCGGTACGACACGGCGACAGCGTCCGGTCGGGGCAATTCCAACGGCTCGGCCAGAGTAGCAGCTCGAAAGGTCCGTATCTATAGATTCGACCGTTGGATCGCGCTCAAATTTTTTCACGAGTTTCCGGAGGCTGTTTTCCATGGAGACGCGTTGAATCGGTACGACTCGGCGACAGCGTCCGGTCGGGGAAATTCCAACGGCTCTGCCAGAGGAGCTACTCGAAAGGTCCGTATCTATAGATCCGACCGTTGGATGGCGCTCAAATTTTTTCACGAGTTTCCGGAGGCTGTTTTCCATGGAGTCGCGTTGAATCGGTACGACACGGCGACATCGTCCGGTTGGTGTCATTCCACCGGATCGGCCAGAGTAGGGGCTCAAAAGGTCCGTATCTATAGATCCGACCGTTGGATCGCGTTCAAATGTTTTCACGAGTTTCTTGAGGCTGTATTCCATGGAGACGCGTTGAATCGGTACGACACGGCGACAGCGTCCGGTCGGGGCAATTCCAACGGCTCGGCCAGAGTAGCAGCTCGAAAGGTCCGTATCTATAGATCCGATCGTTGGATCGCGCTCAAATTTTTTCACGAGTTTCCGGAGGCTGTTTTCCATGGAGACGCGTTGAATCGGTACGACACGACGATAGCGTCCGGTCGGGGCCATTCCAACGGCTCGGCCAGAGTAGCTGCTCGAAAGGTCCGTATCTATAGATCCGACCGTTTGATCGCGCTCAATTTTTTTCACGAGTTTCCGGAGGCTGTTTGCCATGGAGACGCGTTGAATCGGTACGACACGGCGACAGCGTCCGGTCGGGGCAATTCCAACGGCACGGCCAGAGTAGCTGCTCGGAAGGTCCGTATCTATAGATCCGACCGTTGGATCGCGCTCAAATTTTTTCACGAGTTTCCAAGCCTGTTTTCCATGGAGTCGCGTTGAATCGGTACGACTCGGCGACAGCTTCCGGTCGGGGCAATTCCACTTGCTCGGCCCGAGTAGCTCCTCGAAAGGTCCGTATCTATAGATCCGACCGTTGGATCGCGCTTAAATTTTTTCACGAGTTTCCAGAGGCTGTTTGCCATGGAGACGCGTTGAATCGGTACGACACGGCGACAACATCCGGTCGGGGCAATTCCACCGGCTCGGCCAGAGGAGCTGCTCGAAAGGTCCGTATCTATAGATCCGACCGTTGGATGGCGCTCAAATTTTTTCACGAGTTTCCAGAGGCTGTTTTCCATGGAGACGCGTTGAATTGGTACGACACGGTGACAGCGTCCGGTCGGGGCAATTCCATCGGCTCGGCCAGAGGAGCTGCTCGAAAGGTCCGTATCTATAGATCCGACCGTTGGATGGCGTTCAAGTTTTTTCACGAGTTTCCGGAGGCTGTTTGCCATGGAGACGCGTTGAATCGGTACGACACGACGACAACGTCCGGTCGGGGCAATTCCAACGGCTCTGCCAGAGTAGCTGCTCGAAAGGTCCGTATCTATAGATCCGACCGTTGGATGGCGCTCAAATTTTTTCACGAGTTTCCGGAGGCTGTTTTCCATGGAGTCGCGTTGAATCGGTACGACTCGGCGACATCGTCCGGTTGGTGTCATTCCACCGGATCAGCCAGAGTAGGGGCTCAAAAGGTCCGTATCTATAGATCCGACCGTTGGATCGCGTTCAAATGTTTTCACGAGTTTCTTGAGGCTGTATTCCATGGAGACGCGTTGAATCGGTACGACACGGCGACAGCGTCCGGTCGGGGCAATTCCAACGGCACGGCCAGAGTAGCAGCTCGAAAGGTCCGTATCTATAGATCCGACCGTTGGATCGCGCTCAAATTTTTTCACGAGTTTCCAAGCCTGTTTTCCATGGAGTCGCGTTGAATCGGTACGACTCGGCGACAGCTTCCGGTCGGGGCAATTCCACTTGCTCGGCCCGAGTAGCTCCTCGAAAGGTCCGTATCTATAGATCCGACCGTTGGATCGCGCTTAAATTTTTTCACGAGTTTCCAGAGGCTGTTTGCCATGGAGACGCGTTGAATCGGTACGACACGGCGACAGCATCCGGTCGGGGCAATTCCACCGGCTCGGCCAGAGGAGCTGCTCGAAAGGTCCGTATCTATAGATCCGACCGTTGGATGGCGCTCAAATTTTTTCACGAGTTTCCAGAGGCTGTTTTCCATGGAGACGCGTTGAATTGGTACGACACGGTGACAGCGTCCGGTCGGGGCAATTCCATCGGCTCGGCCAGAGGAGCTGCTCGAAAGGTCCGTATCTATAGATCCGACCGTTGGATGGCGTTCAAGTTTTTTCACGAGTTTCCGGAGGCTGTTTGCCATGGAGACGCGTTGAATCGGTACGACACGACGACAACGTCCGGTCGGGGCAATTCCAACGGCTCTGCCAGAGTAGCTGCTCGAAAGGTCCGTATCTATAGATCCGACCGTTGGATGGCGCTCAAATTTTTTCACGAGTTTCCGGAGGCTGTTTTCCATGGAGTCGCGTTGAATCGGTACGACTCGGCGACATCGTCCGGTTGGTGTCATTCCACCGGATCAGCCAGAGTAGGGGCTCAAAAGGTCCGTATCTATAGATCCGACCGTTGGATCGCGTTCAAATGTTTTCACGAGTTTCTTGAGGCTGTATTCCATGGAGACGCGTTGAATCGGTAGGACACGGCGACAGCGTCCGGTCAGGGCAATTCCAACGGTTCGGCCAGAGTAGCAGCTCGAAAGGTCCGTATCTATAGATCCGACCGTTGGATCGCGCTCAAAATTTTTCACGAGTTTCCAAGCCTGTTTTCCATGGAGTCGCGTTGAATCGGTACGACTCGGCGACAGCTTCCGGTCGGGGCAATTCCACTGGCTCGTCCAGGGTAGCTGCTCGAAAGGTCCGTATCTATAGATCCGACCGTTGGATCGCGCTCAAATTTTTTCACGAGTTTCCGGAGGCTGTTTGCCATGGAGACGCGTTGAATCGGTACGACACGGCGACAGCGTCCGGTCGGGGCAATTCCACCGGCTCGGCCAGAGGAGCTGCTCGAAGGTCCGTATCTATAGATCCGACCGTTGGATGGCGCTCAAATTTTTTCACGAGTTTCCGGAGGCTGTTTTCCATGGAGACGCGTTGAATCGGTACGACACGGCGACAGCGTCCGGTCGGGGCAATTCCACCGGCTCGGCCAGAGGAGCTCTCGAAAGGTCCATATCTATAGATCCGACCGTTGGATCGCGCTCAAATTTTTTCACGAGTTTCCGGAGGCTGTTTTCCATGGAGACGCGTTGAATCGGTACGACACGGCGACAGTGTCCGGTCGGGGCAATTCCAACGGCTCGGCCAGAGTAGCGGCTCGAAAGGTCCGTATCTATAGATCCGACCGTTGGATGGCGCTCAAATTTTTTCACGAGTTTCCGGAGGCTGTTTTCCATGGAGACGCGTTGAATCGGTACGACACGGAAACAGCGTCCGGTCGGGGCAATTCCACCGGCTCGGCCAGAGGAGCTGCTCGAAAGGTCCGTATCTATAGATCCGACCGTTGGATCGCGCTCAAATTTTTTCACGAGTTTCCGGAGGCTTTTTTCCATGGAGACGCGTTGAATCGGTACGACACGACAACAGCGTCCGGTCGGGGCAATTCCACCGGCTCGGCCAGAGGAGCTGCTCGAAAGGTCCGTATCTATAGATCCGACCGTTGGATCGCGCTCAAATTTTTTCACGAGTTTCTGGAGGCTGTATTTTATGGAGACGCGTTGAATCGTTACGACACGGCGACAGCGTCCGGTCGGGGCCATTCCAACGGCTCGGCCAGAGTAGCTGCTCGAAAGGTCCGTATCTATAGATCCGACCGTTGGATCGCGCTCAAATTTTTTCACGAGTTTCCGGAGGCTGTTTTCCATGGAGACGCGTTGAATTGGTACGACACGACAACAACGTCCGGTCGGGGCAATTCCACCGGCTCGGCCAGAGGAGCTGCTCGAAAGGTCCGTATCTATAGATCCGACCGTTGGATCGCGCTCAAATTTTTTCACGAGTTTCCGGAGGCTGTTTTCCATGGAGACGCGTTGAATCGGTACGACACGGCAACAGCGTCCGGTCGGGGCAATTCCACCGGCTCGGCCAGAGGAGCGGCTCGAAAGGTCCGTATCTATAGATCCGACCGTTGGATCGCGCTCAAATTTTTTCACGAGTTTCCGGAGGCTGTTTTCCATGGAGACGCGTTGAATCGGTACGACACGACGACAACGTCCGGTCGGGGCCATTCCAACGGCTCGGCCAGAGTAGCTGCTCGAAAGGTCCGTATCTATAGATCCGACCGTTTGATCGCGCTCAATTTTTTTCACGAGTTTCCGGAGGCTGTTTGCCATGGAGATGCGTTGAATCGGTACGACACGGCGACAGCGTCCCGTCGGGGCAATTCCAACGGCTCGGCCAGAGTAGCTGCTCGAAATGTCCGTATCTATAGATCCGACCGTTGGATGGCGCTCAAATTTTTTCACGAGTTTTCGGAGGCTGTTTTCCATGGAGACGCGTTGAATCGGTACGACACGGCGACAACGTCCGGTCGGGGCAATTCCAACGGCTAGGCTAGAGTAGCTGCTCGAAAGGTCCGTATCTATAGATCCGACCGTTGGATGGCGCTCAAATTTTTTCACGAGTTTCCGGAGGCTGTTTTCCATGGAGACGCGTTGAATCGGTACGACACGGAAACAGCGTCCGGTCGGGGCAATTCCACCGGCTCGGCCAGAGGAGCTGCTCGAAAGGTCCGTATCTATAGATCCGACCGTTGGATCGCGCTCAAATTTTTTCACGAGTTTCCGGAGGCTTTTTTCCATGGAGACGCGTTGAATCGGTACGACACGACAACAGCGTCCGGTCGGGGCAATTCCACCGGCTCGGCCAGAGGAGCTGCTCGAAAGGTCCGTATCTATAGATCCG